>JBBPJZ010001052.1:0-10534 GCA_038089015.1 Chalciporus aff. trinitensis
GGAGAGACTGGCACCACAAATGCCTTGTTCTATGACCCAGCCACACGTCAAAGGCCCGTCAGTAGCCTCGACATACAGCTGCGCCAGGAATTCAGAACTGGGGCGTATTAGCATGACGAAGCCAGTATAAATGGAAAAGTGCATACAGTGGGTCTGACCCAGAGAAGTCTGCGTACGCAGTATTCATGCTTAATGCTAGAGTGAGGCTGATTGTACCGAGGGGATCTATCTTCTAACAACCTGGTACTCAAGGGGTTTATAAGGATATGAGCGATTGTGCTAGCCAACCATGAAGCACCAATATCGCGTGATCCCTCCGAAGGTTAACGCTTAGGATGAGTTCTTCACAGCACAGGGGCCACAACTTTGCTTTTTCGTAATATCGCAGATTAACAAGATCCCCAAGCGAATGCGATGGGCACGCAGCACACCAAATCTAGAGTCATCAATCGAAAACGTCCCATGAGAAGCTTGGCGGATACTAATTGAGATCGTGTCAGCAGTCTCGACGTGTCATCGCATGCCCGCCAACTTCGAATTCCATGATGAAAGGCGTTGTTTCACGCATAACCCACTTACCTCTCGGGAATAATCCTCGTCAAATAAGAGTGTCAATCCTGTGCCGAATGACACCGAACTTGTTCTCGCACATGGAATCTACAGGTACATTACGTGATGCATAAGAAGTCGACAATGATGGAGACTTCGGCCCTGATGAGGGCCACTGTTTCGCCTCTCCCCGGTCAATATCTCGCCAAACCAGAAGAAATGAACAGATCTGTAAGCGTTTCTAGATCTGGGGTGTTCGTGTGAGGTCCTGTCAGTCCTACAAGTCGGATGGGGACAAACTTAAAGATGATGGGCCTCATTTCCGCCCCGACCATACGTCATCCTGAACTCAGCACCCATTCAATAGGCCTCAAATCGGCCCACCATCGGTTACTGCTGTACGGTCCGGTTTGACCGCCGAGGACTCCCCCCTTTCTTTCCCCTTAAAGCGTCAAAAAGCGCTGTCGAGAAAGCGAAGAAAGGACAGATCAACACAGCATTGTCGGACCATCCACTCCAAAATCCAATTAAATCCGCAGCAGAATGTACATCCGTCGGCCTGCCCGGACCATGTACGGCGGCCAATCAAAACGCAATAATCGGGCTGGCGGTTCATGAGCGTTTCGATGAACCAGATCCGAGGAGTCTAGATATCAGCAATATTAGGATCGGATATTGCATTGAGAACCACATCACAGGATAGACCCACCCCACCGCCAAATGCAATGCCTAGATGACTTCCCCAGTCCAGTTCATAAGTTCGCTTCGAGATAAATTACTCAAATACACTGATCAGTGATGAATATGTCCCGACCAAAGTCAGCACTGCGAACAAAACGGATACATCGATCCGGAGATTTTGCGTCCCGTCACAAGAGAATGTAGATATATGAATTAAGGTGAGTACATACCTTGTCCCACCTTCACTGTGAAAGATTAAGATCGTAGTTTCACTTGATCGAGTCCGATGAAAGCCCACCTGTGGAGTTAAGATGAACTCGAGAAGCGAAAGATCACAATACGCAGATAGCGTGCCCGATCGTCGAGCCCAAATAAGTGAAGCCCAAACCCACGACCTCCGCGTCGTTTATCCTGACAGATATCGCCGCCATCGATTCACGGCAGTCTTACCGTCTCTCGTTATTGTCCAACATCAGTCCCTCCAAATCAGTGCTATGTTCCAACACGCATGGCTGAAAAAAAAAAGGAAAGTCAAGTAGTCGTGGTTCTGATGCGGACCAGGCAGAAACCTTACAACCGTGCGGGAGATTCCGCGTGACAGGTTCTGTTGTCATTCCATTCGCCTACCTGCCGCAATGCATATACGGAGAGAATGTTTCAAAATACGCCATTGAAAGGCGTATCCTACAGTCATCATCAGATTCCATCGTTGAATGATGGACGGTATTCTATAAATTGCCTAGAGATGCACTCGTTCAGACGTCATTTACCAATCAGCATGGTCCGCAGCAAGATTGATTAATGCTGAGAAGGGTTACACCGCCAGGGCAGGCATGAACTGTAGAGAAGGCAAGTCGAGTTGCCGGGTCGATGGAATGAATGAGTGGGCGTTTGTATAAGGTACTGGCGTGACTTGACATCGCATCAGGATACGTGTTCCCACTCAGCGAATAACATGGATTACCTGCTTGTGTCACTGTTCCTGACCTCAAGGCTGTTCGGCATCACGCTCAAAGATAAGGAAACCCTTCGCCGTTCTAGGGCCCCACTCGACTGACTAGGTTTGCATTCTTTGAATAGACAGCTGCTGCAAGGTTGAGTGTTGAAGCTTCAACAGAAATGGACGCCGTCTTGACAACATTCCGGAGTTTCTGGTGCATTCTGTGAACTTTGATAAAGTCTCGGATCTTGCCTTGTACATATGGAGCTTCCACCTGACTCCTATTGTCAGAACCCTCGTTCTCGGTACGTTGATACTTGCTACGCCTGGCAATTCCAGGAACATCTCTGGGGTATGAGCGCTCATACACACCGATAGTATCACATGTGCCTGCTATTTGCTGAGATCCTTCAAGTTCAACAACCCCGACAATCAGCCCCTCTCACAAGCGAGATAAGATTAGCAACCAATAGGCCTTCACGTGCGCACCCCATCATCACCCTTCGTAGACTCTGGGCATCTGAAGGCTGTTCACAGGTCACACAGGCAGCCGAGTGGGAGGGCCATTGGAAATTGCATGACAGCTCCCGCACTGTATCATATGCTAGCATCGTCGTCATAGCCTCCGTGTCACGACGATCGCTTTTATAATTGAAGTAGTTCATGGGCGGTTCACTTTACCTGCATATCTCACACATCTTTCGCTAGACAACATGCTGCTCATATTCGGCACCTCCGACCACATGAACACGGTCATATCTGACGAACATGGCCGCAGACTGTACAAAATCGTGACGACGAAGACACCCAAACTCGTCACCACCGTCACCAAGTATCGCTGGAGCGGTCCTGGTTGTGTACCAGAGACAATGGGCGTCATAGAGTGGCACAAGTTGAAACAGACCCTCTTTCGGTTCAATGGGGAAGTGGTCGAGGCTGACACCATGCTTGAGAAGCGATTTTGGCACACGTGAGTGCTCCCTGGCTTCTCTCTGCGATTCGTCACGATGAAAGGAAATCCGAAACAGAGGTCGCTATTTCCTAGGACCTGATCGACGTACTTACAAATGGAAACTCGAATCAACTCACTGTTGGGTATGTTCGTTCCTGGAAACACGCTCCTGCTTATAGAGCACCAATTATCTTTCTTCTCCCCCACACATAGCTCAAGCCTGCTGATTCCAACATTGGACTGGCCAGATTCCATAAGAAGAACCTCGGTATTCGCAAAGAAGCTCATCCTCCCTATCTCGACGTCGCTTCCCAGGCGATACCGATGTTGGATCATGTCATCCTCACATTCATTTACGTCGAGTCATTGCGTCAGGAACGACAAGGATCAGCAGCGGAATGAAAGGGATCTCTCCGTCCACGAGGGCCTAGCCCCGATCATCTGAGGTTCCTATTACGTCTGGGCATGCATGTGGGGCGAGGCAGCTTCAGCTCGTGCTCGTGGTTCCGATGGGTAGGAGCTCCGTGCACGTGTTTGCTACCCTCCCACCAAGTTGTCAACTCTTACCTCTGCCTTCAGTGTAAACGCATTTCAAGTCGACACACCCAAAGTATTGGCGTTACCTATTTCGTCTTTTCCCCTGTCAGCTGGCCACTTTCCACGCCCATTAATTTTGGGCATCAGCTACTTCCTTGGTTGATCCTCAGAATCCAGCGATTACACTTCCAGACGACCCAAACTCTACCACTTGATGGTCCTAAACACCCAAATCGTCACCCTCCAGTCCAGATCTCTCTACATCTGCACCGTCCCGTTGATGTCTGGAAAGTTTCACTGGTCGCTCGTCTATCTTGACAAGAAGGGTCTTGCTACCCGCCATCATTGGGCAGCCCCGATCTCCAATCCAACTGGCCCAGAGTGCTACGTGGAGCAAACCCTCTCAAGGGGAGCTCTATCGGCAACATCGAGACAGGTGCTGGGGTACTTCAGGATAGCAGACTGTCGGCCTTCCAACATCGATGCCATCAGAGTTGCATGCGGAGGGGCGTTCACATTTAGTTACCCTACGGCACAGGAGAATCGGAAGTATGGGATCACTTGTAGGACGTGGTTGACGAGGGTGATACTGCGGTTAGGGCTTCCAGACGAACGTGCAGCGGAGATCGAGAGGGTGGTGACAGCGTTGAGTCAGGCATGTGAGCTCAATTACCTCAGTTGCATGTTGCGTGGAACGCCATATGATGTCGTAATTCGTGACATATGATACGAACGCGTGTTATGACTTTCAGGGGATGTCGTCGGTCATGCCTGGAGGTTCCATCACACCAGATTACAAATAGCCGATTAATTGATTGTATATTGCCTCTGGGATGCGTAGAATAAGCTACAGGGGGTACAAAAGCATCCCGTCAGTTAAAGATGCATTATAAGCTGCTTCGGTGACTTCGTCAAAACGATGGCGATCGCGCCAAAACACAAGCCAATCCCCCATGCAACCGAGCTGAGGTCGCCTCAAGCTATGGAGCTGCCAATGCCTAGGAAGCCATCCAGAATCCTCCCAATCAACCACGCCAGTGACGTGGCCTTGATCGTCGACGAGGATATTCTGCATGCGGAGGTCGGTGTGGACCCATACTATCGGATCATTCGAGAGAGCTTGAGGGATATGGTCGGGGAGGTCGGACATCTCAGTGAATGTCATGCTTTGATAGCACTTGAGGGTGGAGTCGTAAGGACCGCCGACACCCTCATTAAGTGAGAGGGGGTGAGGAAGACCATGACCACTCGCGCTCATCATCACCATGCCTTCTATCTCTGAGGGCTGTGGAATAGCCCAGAGTTGTTGAAGGATGACAAGGACTTCGGTTGCTGTATGGTCTTCAATAGCTTTGGCCGCGATATCTGCCCATACATCTAAAAGACGGCGCCCTGGGAGTCTTGTCATGAGAGTGTAGACGGTTCCGTCGAGCTCAAAAGAATGGATGAGCTTTGGGATTGGAAGATGTGGCGCAACGTGGTTGAGATACGTCAATGCGTCGGCTTCTGTGCTGACCGTTCTGTGCGTCTTTTTCAAGACAAGAGGAATTCCAAAACGGAAAAACGAAGTGCGGGCTTCGTAGTCACGGTTCGGCAACGTAAGGAGGAGTAGCAGCCATAGCTTGGTGCGCTTGAGAAGGGTGGCCCCAGCATGCAAAAAGTTTCTCCATCGAGATGGCATCTAACAGCATCGTCGTGACTTGAGAGACTGGAATAAAATTTTCCAGTTTTGTGGTTGACTCACCGAACTGCACAGCGAAGCTAGCCAACCCCCAACCAGCATGCCACGTTACGATTGGAGTATCCACCTTGCAGGAAGGCAAACAAGAGTATTAATGCTGTTAGGCCCAGTTTGTTAGTGCATTGTGAACTTTTCTTGGAAAACCAAGAGACGGATCACCTAGAGTTGAGTGAGAAGGAATAATGGACTTCCTTCGACTCTTTTGAGTGTGCACGGTCAAGCCCCATCGGACGGGTCAAGGTCAAGGTGGAGTGGGAGTTGCATCATAATCAGTTCGCTGGTCCGAAAACAGTGCCAAATACATACACAACCAACCAATAGCCAGCCTTTTTGTAGGGAGCATAGCCACTACAAACATGTCCTGCAACAAAACTCATCAAGCCTAAAGCTTAAACCTTACACTCGCTCTGGACCAGTCTGGACCATTTTCAATTCTGAGCAGAAGAATGGAAAATGTTAAGTTCATCCTACCAATAGCATCGTTTCTTATTCTGTGTGGTACCTGCTCGCGCTGCATCGCGGAAGCACTACAGTACAAGAGTTGTACCTTTTTGTGATCCACTTAATTTCACGCGTCAGGGAAGCCTCAGATGTCACTCCAGAGCAAGGGGTAGCTGATGGAGGTTGCCTAGCTCCACACGCGTGGGTCGCACTGCCCATGCCACGCCCACCTCGACAACCAAAATCCGAGATTTGCTGTGGCAGTATACCGTTCGTCTCGTCTTCTTCGCAATTCGCTGCGTGTATCCCATGTTTCGTTCGAGACCGATTACGGGTGCACTAATCGCGATCTTGATATTAGCAACACTCACTCGCTTGAAAGAACAGCTCTCACATCCAGGCACATCCAGCCCGGGGTATCCGGCACCAGCGAACGCATGATGGAAGCTTCACCGTTCGATGCTGTCGGGGATCAAATAATTGCCTTTCGGTCCTTTGTGTGATCCGGGCGAATGACACCGGTCAAAGGAAGGCCCATTTCGTCTCGATGGGAGCTTTATCGAGAGAACCGCTATCAAAAGGTTCGTGTATGCGGTGGGAAAGAATACAGCAGTTGATGAATAGCCTTAGGACCGAACCTTGTCTCACGAGTAAGTTAACACTACATCCTTTTCGACTTCTAATATCCCGGGGAGTATTCCCTCCTTGGTTCTAGCCCATGAGAGTCAGTTGCCTTCTACAGGAACTCACTCTCTATATGGAACTCCATGAGAGCGGTGGCTCGTGGTCATGGTTCGGGGTTGCGTGATAAATACACGCGAGCATCGCTCAACGACCTTGTCGACTCGCTGTACATTCCCCAAACAATACTTATGAGTCACCCCATGGATTCTCAGCTCACTCTCGTTAACCCCAGCGTCGCAGCTACGGGGGGGAACACCATCCTAGTATTCGATAAAGATGACATGAAGAAGACAATCATTCGTATCCCGGGAGATACCAGACCGTGCTACTCCGTCAATACCGTGGACGAGGAGACTACAGTCCATGCGGGTGCCACCCTCATTGCCACGATCGAGCGAAAGACGCTTCGTCCAGATTCGATCATTCTCAGGGATTCGTTACCGATGCACCTCACCGACTGGCTCAAAGCGCCTATTTTATCCTCTTTGTGAGTGCATTTTGTGGGAATACAGCCGTGTTGTTTGAGATTATTCATGAGCCCAGCCCGCTTACGTTCGAAGAGAGGGGAAGACGGCTCGAATGGAGGACAAACTTTATTGGACAACTTGCAGTAAGTCATTCTGCAGATGGTGTCGCTTTACTCTCCCTCATAGTGTCCCCCTATAAGCTCTACGACCCGAGTGTCCGTGAAAGTGGCCCCATAGCATGGTTTGCGAAATCCCGTAGGCGCGTAGTAGATGGGCAACTTGTGGCCTATAACGCATTCCTGGCCATCAAACCCGAGTATGATGACGTGAGAGACGCGATTGTTGTGTCCTGCTTGTTGGCAGAGCAGAAGTTGCGGATTTACGCGAAGGATGCTGCTTTAGGGGAGGGAAGGGCTCAAATGATGTAGCAATGAGACCGGAAAATATTGTTTCTCGGGCATGGTAGTGGGCGAACCCAAGTACCACTTTCAGGCTAGTTCGCTGGTGACTGCTAGGTGGAAATCTGGAACAAGGTTGGCCGATGCACGCTCGGAATCGATAGCCGACCCTTTTGTACAGCGAAGATATAAATTACGTGGAATGTAGGTCTGGCATGATTCAGGATATGTGCTGAATACGGGGAGAGTGTTCCACACCTCCATTAATAGCGAACGATTTCCGGGTGATGCTGCCATTATGACCGGTCGAAACAAGCGTGCATCGGCTGTATGCTAGATCACGTATACAGAGGATATTTTTACGGGGCAAGATACGAGTGGACCATTGAGAGGGCGAACCAGCCGAGGTGCAGCTGAGGCTGTCCCTACTATATTGGGCCCGCTGGTATCCGAGTCGGGAGGTTGAGCTAATCAAGGCTTTGCAAAATAATACAGACAAAACCATGTACATTCCAAAGGCGCAGAACGTTTACAATTGACCGCCCAGTGAGCATTTTTGTTTGCAGTACCGGTGTAGCATAATTTTTGACAGGTTGTCATCGAGTCCAGATCATCCTTTTTTGCCAAGTCCACCTTAACTGCTATCCACTTCTCCCCATCTTCTTGCGCCTCGGTTTATCCTTTCGAGGAAGCTTCTATTTATAACGCGCGACGGGAGATGAGCATTCGGTTTAACTGGTCTGGGTCGACTTACTTAGACCGATCTACCAGGGCACCGATGCAAGGTATCCTTGCGTGAGTACGTCCTATTGCAGAGGGAGCACGTCGACTGCAAGATACGAAGGTGCACCGATAAAACGTGGCGGATCAAACTTCTCCGCTGCATAGGTGCACTGCGACAGCCGTTCCACAGGCACGGCACGTGTTCCTTCTTGCTGCTTCTGGTGCTATGCCTACCCCGAAAATGGGCAGTCGCAGCCTGTTGATCTGCTTGCACGCGGGCTCCACAGATCTTTTGTCCATCAACCCATTGGCATGTGAATTCTCGGCTTAATACGGGGAGTTGTGCCAGCAACTCAACACTATACGTATTCCATCAGTCGGTGCTATAGAAGTATGCCGTAGAGTAAGAAAGCCGTACGATGGGTCTGGTGTATTTTGCTGCATGCTGGACATCCCGAGTATGGGGGTACAATGAAGGATTTCAGTCTGTGGTTTTCTATGCTCTGATGACTGACCTGGATTTTATACGTTCATCAGCCACTATGAATGCGACGAACATCAATTCGACGTTACAGGGGATCGTCTGAAGTAAATTGACCTTACGAAGTGTATTAACCCCCATTCATTGGGTTTATCGGTTTCCTCGGGACCACTATCGCTCCGCACGAGGTCAGTGATGAGAACGACTTGCGAGAGACGCCCATAGATGACCATAAAATGGTGCACTGATCAGCTGGGTCAGCCTCATTGCTGCGGGAGAACATCTTGTTGCCACCGAGACATTCTGATGTGTCGGCAGAGACCATTCTTCCTGCTCGTGGTAATATCCGAAGGGAACATCCGGTGATCAAGGGGGGATAACTGTAAAACGGCTTCAGCTCGACTTTGTGGCGCGATCAGGAACTTCTGTCTATCATTTACTTACCCCTTAGAATTCTTTTGACGCTTTCATCTCCGTTTCGACCATACGTCACGTGTGAGGGGGTATTGGTTCACCTTGCACAATAAATACTATTTTAGCACTTGCCGCTCTTTCCCCGTCGAAGGACCCAGAAGTGTTGGAAAAATCAATCAATGCACACTGCGGCTATGTCAATAACAGGTATTATGACTGGATAATACAAAGATAGCCGGGTCAAAAAAGTGATGACCATGCATACGCTGGCATGAACAGATCACTCTCACGAAGAAGCTACCTTAGAGACGACATGCACAACACAGTGGCGAGTCATTCATACCTGGTTCCAGGCACGGCGCAAAGTAATAGTACTATGGCCACAACTTGACAAAACGCCGAGTTTTTGAGGCCTGCCACGTATCCATATGGGATCTTGATTCGATTGCGGGGTATGGACATCAGTAACGGGATATACTTACTCGTCTTGATCACGGATTTGGCTTGAGCCTTGGTGCTGCAAAGTCGACATACACTCGAGAGATGATAGAAATCAGATCAATTAAGCCCGCATCGCTGTAGATTTTCACCTTTCTGTGCTGCCCTTAAGCAGAATGATGAATTGTCGGACTGCTATGCGTGACCACAACAAAGGGGATTAGTAATGGTCACGCATCATTGAAGTGGGGTGGTAGGACATTATGCGGTCGGGGTGTTCATGTTAAATCAAGGACTGCTAAGGAATAGCAAGCCCCCATCTCCGCCGAATGCCATGAAAGGAAAAATAGAGTGATGATTCAGCTCCCGAATGAACAGAAGGGTGAGCGTCCAGGAGCCAATGAGTTGTGGTGGAGACAGTTTCAGATAGAGACGCACGATGGCGGAGTCCGATTATTATGAGATGACATAGCGCAAAACGAATTGTATCGGCCGGGTCGCTGACGGCCGAAGACGGATCGTACACATATTTGGGCAAAGGCTTTAGAATATAACACGAGCAAACAACAGCTACAGAATAGATGGCCCATATTCCAGCTACTTAGTGTATCTGCACACGGCACACATGAAAGTTGTGACACCTTTATTATACGAACAACGGTGTTGCGTTCAGCCCTGATTTCTAGTCCCCACCTTAACCACGATCGATCCCGACACTAGCGGCCTACTCAAACATCTTGGGCGTCGTTCCATTTGAAACCGCCATCTACAACGCACGTCAGAAAACACTTCGCTATTGTACGCCCCGCTATCCACTTACTCTCTGTGATCCAATAGCACATTGATGCAAAGTATCCCTGCGCATGAATGTCCTGTTGCAGACAGGACATGTCCACTGCAAGATACGGAGGTGAACAGCCAAGATATGCCGAATCAAGCTCCCCCGTTGCATCGGTGCAGTTTGACAGTCGCTCCACATGCAAGCCATACTTCCCCTCTCATTCCCTCTGATACCGTGTATTGCACGGAAATGTGCGGTCGAAGCCTCGCGGTTTGCTGGAACGATTGCCCCACAGACAACCTGGCTT
>JBBPJZ010001053.1:0-10531 GCA_038089015.1 Chalciporus aff. trinitensis
TCCACGTCAACTCATCTTGACAAGTCGACGAGCGCAATCGTCATGATGGGGACCATGAAGAGCTACTTAGACTATACATCCTGCCTCGAATGTGGAATTCCAAAGGTCACCCTGGAAGGGGAGAAGAAGGATTGGGAGGATATTCTGATTCGCTTGGAGAGATTAAAGAAATATGGGACAGAAACCATCGCATGGTACCATCTCCTTTATCCCATCATTTCTCGATTCGTTTCTGCCTACGACGACCCCAACAGTGCGTCAAATCTCGACTTTTGGAAAAGGATCGCCAATTGGAACGAAGGTAGTGACTCGCCGTTTTTGTATGGTTGGATCACCACATTTTGCACGTTCAAAGCAACTGGAGAATGGCAGGGTCCCGGACTGGATAAGGCGCGTCTGCAAGAGATTGTGAAGACTCAGGATCTGTCCCAAATGAGCACGTCGCAGTTTGCCCCCTTCTTTGATGTTCCTTACGCTACAATCAAGAGCTTCCACATTCCCCGCGGGTACGTATACACCGACGTCACGCTTATTGATGGGTATGAGGTATTTCAGACGATCTTAGTTGCTGGGTCGATTGGGTCGAAGATCTCTTCTGTAGATGGGGAGCGTAAGGTTGTTCAAGCACTGCCGGCGTGGTGGTTTATCATCAAGGATGGACCCTACTTGAAGTAAGCCGTATTACATCGTGACTTCTTCAAACAATCACACGCTGATCAAAACTAGTCAATACAGTGTTCCAAAAAGGCCTGCACGTAGAAACTTGAATGTGTCGGCATGGATCGCACAAGTCTGTGCATGGTTGTTCAAGCCGTTCCATGCATCTCGCTCCTGAAAGCACACGACCCGTCACGGCCTTGCTACCGTGCACTCCCCACCTTATTACACACCAGTGGAGCTGGGCCTTCACCCCTGTAGGCTGTAAGCGGCATGGGACCAGCCTTAGTCAATTCCACGATGTACACCTATGAATATTTATTCACTGTAATAGCGTCGACACAAATCTCGCAGGTTTATCCAGCCTGCTCAAACCATGCCCATACTCTCGATATTTTGGACAGGATTATAATCAGCCGCGCCGGTCTCTCATCAAGCCCTGAAGACTGACATGTGCTCGTCAGCTCCGTTGCGTGGGAACAGTCGAGTCGAAGCGCTACTCAATGGTTAGTTACTGCAGTGCCTTCTCACTGGATGGTTATCCTCGTCGGGTTCCCCTACACAGAACGAACCTTTATCCTCGATTTAGCCTGAATCTTTATACGACTACGTCGATCTGAATGACTTGGGATGGAGGGCACTGTAAACACATTGGAGCCGGTAATTCCAACCAAGGACAACTGTGATGAGGTCATGCTACTGACGAGTCTCGGTAAACTTGCGCCGATTCATGCCTCCAGCACTAGGGTTCAGCAGCCGGGCCACTGCTGGATCACAAATAAGAGAGCTACGTCGTCTCCCCAAATCAGACTCTCGATGAGCAGAAGACATCCGTTCTGCTATTTTTCTCCATGCACAGCTAGGACGACCAGCTCACTCTCATGCACCACTGTGGCCACGAAGCGATGAGCTCGGGGCTCACCAAGGGTTCACACACACTGCAGGCGGTCCGCAGCTCATCAACATTGATCAGCTGCATGGTTAAGATTCAGAAGGTACGTACCTGATCGTTCTCAAAATGGTTTCATCGACGTCGGCTCACACCCGCTGGTAGTTGGCCACGAAATAGTTGATTCACTGGAGCGGGGATAAATCCCCTGGATTCCTCTGAACATCCTTCTCCCCTTGATCTTTTCCCCGCATCCAACAGTTCGAGCATCGAGCATCGATCCCACCGAGCATGGACAACCCAACGCATACAGTAAGTAAGACCATTTCCTATGACCCGACAGCGGCCTAACGCACGATGCTAGCCAGCTTCGCTCTCATTTTGTCCAGCGACCCACCGTGCTAGACCATTTGCAGACAAGGAAGGGCTGCAATGGAAAGCCAAGGAAAACCCACACCTGACCATCCTCCACGCAGTCGCACCACAGCAGCATCAACTATGCGGCGAACTCCTCCACACTTCCCTCCCTCGAGACCCTGACGAACTACGAGATATCATACCCAAACGAAACGGTTTCGTCGAGACTGCTATCGAAGCGTATAATCACCACCGAGAACTCGTCATCCGGCCAGACGATGTCTGGCTCTCCATTCTCACTCAATTCAGTTTCTATGTCAACGCCAACTCTGAAGCACTTCGGAGCGTCTTCGTCACTCATGAAGGCAAGAAAGAGCTGACCGTTCATGCTGTTGCAACTCGCTATACCATGGATGTTGACTTCATGGCCGACGAGATGACGAAACGCATCGAAGAGAACGTAGTTGACCCATCCCTCCGTGATTGGATCATGCCCAACTTTTCCACGTCAACTCATCTTGACAAGTCGACGAGCGCGATCGTCATGATGGGAATCATGAAGAACTACTTTGACTATACATTTGGCCTCCTGTGCGGAATTCCAAAGGTCACACTAGAGGGAGAAAAGAAAGATTGGGAGGATGTCCTGACTCGGTTGGAGAGACTTAAGGAATTTGGAACGGAGACCATTGCATGGTACCACCTCCTCCGCCCCATCATCATTCGCTTCATCGCTGCCTATGACAAACCCAACAGTCCCTCCAACCTTGACTTTTGGAAAAAGATCGTCGATTGGTACGAAGGTAGCGGCACACCGTCCGTGTCTGGTTGGATCACCGCATTCTGCACGTTCAAAGCAAATGGTAAATGGCAAGGTCCGATACTGGACCAGGAAGGTCTTGATGACAAGGCTGAAGAGCTGTCTCAAACGAGCACATCCCAATTTTCGTCTTTCTTCGTTCGCCTGACTGGAGACCAATCTCATGGTCCCGACGATGTTCCTTATATCACTATCAACAGCAACGATATTCCATGCGGGTGTACATACACTGATGTCAAGCTTATCGATAACGGAGAGGAGTTTGAGACGATGTTGGTCGCTGGGTCAATTGGGATGAAGATCTGTTCTGTGGAAGGGGAGCATAAGGCTGTTCGAGCGTTGCCGGGATGGTGGTACTTCATCAAGGAGGCCCCCAAGTAAACGTGTACTACGAGGTTACTGTACAGTTCTTTCTGGGACTAGGTTTAAGTTGTATAAGAAATAGACGAATGTCCGCTCTTCTCATTGCTTACACCTCGGGCAAGGTCAAACTTGAAGATGTGAGATACTTATTGGCAGGTTCTCAGTGCGACCCCAGTACAAGTGAAGAGCATATTAGACACTGCCAGCCTGAGAACGCGTTTCCGAGTCGAGCCGTAGAACTCTCGCTCGCTCCACTTTAGTAGCCAGGATACGAGATTATAAACGAACAGGACACATTGCGGCTGCGCCACTTCTAGCCACTGAATAAGCAGAGGGTACAAACCTGAAGATTCTCGAATTGGATCAATTGACACTGACTTGATCACACCTGCTGACATTGTCTTCCACGAGAATAGTTGATTCCACAGAGCTAAATGATAAAGCCCAACATCAAGTATCTTCCATAATACCATGTTGTGTTAGTCTGTCATGCCAACATAACAAATACAAAGGCTTACCAACAGAGAGACAACCTGAACCAACGAGGAATGTCACAAGTACGCAAGGAAGTCAGACTTAGGGAATAGGAGCAATAAGCGCTGTGGCTGCACAAGCTGCCATACAAGTGCCCAACCCAGCGTTGCACGCCAAGATGACAGGGGGTGCAGCCGGAAGAGCAACCCCAAAAGTAAACCCTGCAGCAGAGTAACAAGTAACGGCGAGTACGTTGCAACCTAGAAAACGAAGAGCGAAAGAGGATCAGCAACAGGACAAAGACAGCGATAGTGGACGACGAGCAGCCACACGATGGTAAGAGACTCACCAGTCTGGCAGAGGGCGTAGCCCAGAGGACCTGCCATGACAACAGGGGCTGCAGAAGCAGCAACAGCGATGGCAGCAATGGATTTAATGTTCATGATGATATTGAAACTCAGGTGAGACGAGAGAAGAGAGAAGGGGGTAAAAGAGACTAGAGCAGAGTGCTGGGAAAACGTCCGTTGAACCCTCTGGTTCATATACCTCCCCAGCCTGCCTTTCTCAGCGAACGACGATCAGGGTCACACCGCCCCACCTGTCACATATGGGTGGCTATTATAGGCTAAGTTTCTAGAAGCGACCGAGTAACACATCAGGGATTTCAACATTTTCATCCCACTTACATAAAGTCCAAAGAAAATGTCAAAAACCCCAGTGTGTATGACATACAAGCATGACTCATATTTAGAATCTGTTTCTCGGGTAAAAACAATAAACAAATTGGAAAACCCAGGTGCATCTATGGTAGGTATGTATGTCCTACTTGGTCGTGTCACGGGTGTGAGGCATTGGATGATGGCATGATTTTAATCTTCCATCAGAATACTTGGGAAGCGCCGCTGGGCGTGGGAGAAACCTTGCTTGTCCAATATCGCATGTGCACCATGAAAAAAAACCGGAAATATGATTCTACTACTAGTAAGCAATTGATTAATTCTCATCAAGACTTTGCGGTATTGGACTCCGAGAACTTGCCCTGCTACAACAATCTATATGGAAGGTGATTGCCACGCTCTCATGGAACGAGACCACTACTGCAATACATGTTGCATAGACGATTATCCACATTCTAACTGCATGCTATGTACAATAACTACACGATGGTATGTGCATGGCTCGAGTTGGCGGCAGTGCGCCTCTGAGAGACAGGGCGGTTCACATAGTCTAATTCGGTCTGCGAGGTCTCGATATTTGATGTGAGGCCTAGGCCTCGAGGGACTTGGAGAACAAGGCCCCAATGCTCGGTAGGGCTACAAACGAGTCGATGGGGCTGTGAACGAGCCGGATAAGGTGCAACCGTGCTGCAACCACATCGGATGGGGTGCAAATGTTCCAGTTGGGCCACAAACGAGCTGGTGGGCCTGTGAAGGAGTCGGTGGAGCTGCGGACATGTCGTTGGAGTTAGTGGGGCTGCGAATGAGTCGGATGGAGTGCAAACACGTTGGTAGGGGTGCGAACAAATGGGTGGGGCTGCGAACGAGTTGGTGGGATTGCAAATGAGCTGGATGGGGTGCAAACTTGGAGATACGCCCTGGAGGAGTCGATGATGCTGTGAACATGTTGGCGGGGCTGCGAACAAGTCAGGAGGGCAGCGAACGAGTCGGATGGGGTGCAAATGTGTCAGAAAACACCCAGAGGTAACCTGCGAAACCAGGAATCCATTAGATATGGCACCATGAGACTCACCAGGGTTCATTGGGAGATCAGGCAATGCCTTGGAGGGCTGGAGGCTCGTCTCAGGGCAGAATAGTCGAGCAGAAAACTAACCAAGTGAGGGTGACCGTCTTCGAGATTGCCTTCTTGCTTGGGCCCCACTCCAAGCCATCATTAGCCAGCTGCCTAGGCCTGATGATCGGATGGGGACCGTTCACGTTGTTTGGGGCTGTGTATCAACCTCGCCTTTAAGTCTGTGAACTTCTCACTATCGTTTCGTTAGCAGCTATGTCATGATGGTTCTCTTGGAGAAGAGAACTATGAAGCGAGGAGCACCACAGTTTGTCTGCAGTTCACCAACAGTATCAGCAGTAGTGTGATCAGGATTCAGAGGTACGTTGGTCAGCATTTCCAGTCTAAGCAGGTGTGAGTATGAATGGAACGATCAGGTACATTAGCTGATTCACTGGAGCGGAGATAAATTCCATAGAGCCCCTAGACATCCCTCCCTCCTAAATCTTTTCCCCACATCCAACAGTTCGAGCATCGATCATCAATCCCACCAAGCATGGACAAGTCAACGCATACAGTAAGTAAGACCATTTCCTATGGCCCGACGGTGGCCTAACGCACGATGCTAGCCAACCTCGGTCTCATTCTGTCCAGCGACCCATCGCGCTAAACCATTTGCAGACGAGGAAAGGCTGCGGTGGAAAGCTGACGAAAACCCACACCTGACCATCCTCCATGCAGTCGCACCCCAGCAGCATCAGCTATGTTGCGAACTCCTCCCTCCCTCCAGATCCCCACGAACTACGCGACATCTTCCCCAAACAAAACGGTTTCGTCGAGACTGTTATTGAAGTGTATAATCACCACAGGGAACTCATCATCCGGCCAGACGATGTCTGGCTCTCCATTCTCACTCAATTCAGTTTCTATGTCAACGCCAACTCTGAAGCGCTTCGGAGCGTCTTCGTCACCCATGAAGGTAAGAAAGAGCTTATCGTTCGTGCGGGTGGAAATCGATAAACGATGGACGTTGCGTTTATGGCAAACGAGATGACGAAACGCATCGAAGAGAATGACATCGACTCATCCCTCCGTGATTGGATCATGCCCAACTTTTCCATGTCGACCCTTCTTGACAATTCGACGAGTGCGATGGTCGTGATGGGAATCTTTAAGAACTACTTCGAACATGTACCTTACGTCCTATGCGGCATCCCGAAGGTCACGATTAAAGGAGAGAGAAAAGATTGGGAGGATATCCTGACTCAGTTGGAGAGACTCAAGGAATTTGGAACGGAGACTATCGCATGGCACCACCACCTCCGTCTCACCATCACTCGCTTTATCGCCGCCTCTGACAAACCCAATAGTCCTTCCAACCTTGACTTTTGGAAAAAGGTCGTCGTCCCGGTCCAGTATCGGACCTTGCCATTTACCATTTGCATTGAACGTGCAGAATGCGGTGATCCAACCAGAGACAGACGGTGAATGAGCACGTCCCAATTTTCGTCTTTCTTCATTCGCCCGCATTGGGATCAGTCTCCTGGGTCTCGACGACGTTCCTTACGCCTCCATCATGAGTACCAACTTGATATTCCGTGTGGGTACGTGTTCACTGACGTCAAGCTTATCGATAGCGGAGAGGAGTTTGAGACGATGTTGGTTGCTGGGTCAATTGGGTTGAAGATCTGTTCCATGGAGGGGCAGCGGCGCAAGGCTATCCAAGCATTACCGGCGTGGTGGTACTTCATCAAGGAGGCTCCCAAGTAAACATGTACTACGAGGTTACTGTACATTTCTTTCTAGAACTACATTTGTGTTGTATAAGAAATAGACGAATGTCCGCCGCTCGGGTCGAATAAAGTGTGAGAACATACTGGGTACTTCCTGGCAGTGCAGTGAAGAGTAGATGAGTTAGACACTGCCAGCCCGAGAATGGTAGATGGCTTGGATGGGCCTCCAGAATCAGCTCTACAGCCTGAGTCTCGTCAATCGAGAAGCCATGCCTGGGCCTCAGGCTGGACCGTAAACGCGTTTCAAGCGGTAGAACTCTCACTCGCTCTGCTTTAGCAGCCAGGATACAATATTATAAACGAGCAGGCCACATTGCTGCTGCGTCACTTCTAGCCACTGAATGAGCAGAAGGTACATACCTTAGGAAAGGTTCTCAAATTGTACATTCAGCGGCATGCCTGCTCCAACTTGCCATGCACATAACCTCAATACTTTGGACAAAGATTATAATCACCCGCGTTCGTCTCATGAAGCCCTGAAGATGGACATGTACTAGTACTGGTCAGCTCGATTTCGTGGGAACACTCAAGTTTTAGTACTAGGATCACCATCATCGTTGGGTTTGCTACACAGAACGAACCTTTAACCACGAATTAATCTGAGTCTTTATACGACTACATCAAACTGAATGACTTTGAATCGACGGCAGCATAAACACAAAATACACTGATGTCAGCGGTTCCGACAAAATGTAACTGTGATGACTTGTGATGAAGTCATGCTACTGACGACTCACGAGTCTCGGAAAACCGCCGCTGACTCCAGATGCCATCAAGTTTGTGAACTTCTCACCGGCGCTTCTTCAGCAGCCAAGCCACTGGATCACAAACAAGAGAGCTACGTTGCTCATATCATGGTGGTTCTTTTCTCCGAGACGACCATGAAGCGATGAAGCCTCACAAGTCTCACGCGGTCTGCGGTTCATCAACGTTGATTAGCTGCATGACCAGGATTCAGAAGGTACGCGCCTGAACTCTGCCAAAATGGATTAATACTGGATTAATAGACACCGACTCAACTGCTGTCAGGGCTAACCACGAAATAGTTGATTCACCGGAGCGGGGATAAAACCCGTAGATGCCCCTAGACATCCTTCTCCCCTCGATCTTTTCCTCACATCCAACGGTTCACGCGTCGGGCATCGATCCCACCGAGCATGGGCAACCCAACGTACACAGTAAGTAAAGCGATTTCCCATGGTCATGGTCCGACAGCGTCCTAACGCACGATGCTAGCCGGCTTCGATCTCATTCTGTCCATCGACCCGCCGTGCTAGATCATTTGAAGATGAGGAAAGGCTGTACTGGGGAGCCAAAGAAAACCCACACCTGACCATCCTCTACGCCGTCACACCCAATCAGTACCAGCTATGCGGCGAACTCCTTTCACACTTCCCTCCCTCCGATCGCCCTCGAGCTACGTGACATCCTCCCTAGACGAAACGGGTTCGTCATGACAGTCATCGAAGCATACAGCCGACACCACGAACTTATCATCCGCCCTGACGATGTCTGGCTCTCCATCCTAACCCAGTTCAGTTTCTACGTCAATGCCAACTCTGAAGCACTTCGTAACATCTTCGTCGCCCACGAAGGCAAGAAAGAGCTGACCGTCCGTGCTGTTGCAAATCGCTATACCATGGACGTTGCGATCATGGCCAACGAAATGACAAAACTCATCGAAGAGAACGTGATTGACTCATCCCTCCGTGACTGGATCATGCCCAACTTTTCCACAACGACTCATCTTGACAAGTCGACTAGTGCGATGGTCATGATGGGAATCATGAAGGACTACTTTAAATACACATGTCACCTCATATGTGGAATTCCGAGGGTTACGCTGGAGGGAGAAAAGAAAGACTGGGAGGATATCCTGACTCGGTTGGAGAGACTGAAGAAATATGGAACGGAGACCATCGCATGGTACCATCTCCTTCATCCCATCATCTCTCGATTTGTTTCTGCCTACGACGACCCAAACAGCGCGTCGAATCTCGATTTTTGGAAAAGAAGCGTCGATTGGCTGGCGAGCAGCGGTGCACCGTCGCTCTCCGGATGGATCACTGCATTCTGCGCGTTCAAAGCAACGGGTGAATGGCAAGGTCCTAAACTGGACCGGAAAGGTCTTATTGAAAAGGCTGAAGAGCTGTCTCAAATGAGCACATCCCAATTTTCGTCTTTCTTCGTTCGCCCGACTGGAGACCCATCTCCTTGTCTCGACGATGTTCCTTACATCACTATTGATAGCACCGATATTCCGTGTGGGTGTGCATACACTGACGTCAAGCTTATCGATCACGGAGAGGAGTTTGAGACGATGTTGGTTGCTGGGTCAATTGGGATGAAGATCTGTTCTGTGAGGGGGTACCTAAGGCTGTTCGAGTGTTGCCGGGATGGTGGTACTTCATCAAGAGGGCTTCCCCCAAGTAAGCATGTACCAGGCGGTTACTGTACTTTTCTTTCGATAACTATAGCTAGGTTTAAGTTGTACAAGAAGTAGTGGAATCCCTGCTCGTTTCATCCTGGACATCACTACAGCATACACACACAGTATCTGTCTCGAAAGTCAACCAGGACAGTGAACCGCAGGGAAAGAGACAACATCAAGTATCTTCCATAATACCACGTTGTATTAGTCTGTCATGTCAACAGAACGAGCAGAAAGGCTTACCAGCATGGAGCGTTACAAGTACACAAGGAAGTCAGACTTAGGGAATAGGAGCAATAAGCGCTGTGGCTGCACAAGCTGCCATACAAGTGCCCAACCCAGCGTTGCACGCCAAGATGACAGGAGGTGCAGCCGGAAGAGCAACGCCAAAAGTAAACCCAGCAGCAGAGTAACAAGTAACGGCAAGCACATTGCAACCTAAAAAAAAATGAGCGAGAGAGGATCAGCGACAAGCCAAAGACAGTGATAGTGGACGATGAGCAGCCACACAATGATAAGAGACTCACCAGTCTGGCAGAGGGCATAGGCCAGAGGACCTGCCATGACGACAGGGGCTGCAGAAGCAGCGACAGCGATGGCAGCAATGGATTTGATGTTCATGATGATATTGAAACTCAGGTGAGACGAGAGTTGAGAGAAGAGGGCGAAAGAGGACTCGGAAATGTCCGTTGAACTCTCTGGTTCATATACCTCCCCAGGCTGCCTTTCTCGGCGAACGATGATCAGGGTCTACTGTTACATATGGGCGGCTATATTAGTATTGGCGAAGTTTCTAGAAGGATCGCAGTGACTGACAATGTCTTCCATTGGTTCCTTGTCGTTTATACAGGGTGCGTTCTGAAAGAAAAAGTGGACTCAGAATGCCAATAAGCACAGAGTTGCAATACTGATGGGCTTAATACTGTCAACCTGAGAATGGGAAGGGCTTGGGTTCGGAGTGCTAGTGGGCTCTACAGTCTCTTGTTCCCTAAATGCAAATCCAGCAGGGATCTGCATTC
>JBBPJZ010001054.1:0-10525 GCA_038089015.1 Chalciporus aff. trinitensis
ATTGGCTTTGGCTGGGTATGTCGAGATGAAGTACCCATCCCCATTTACCATACGAGATCTGGTGCGCAATAGAGTTGCGTAACATGCCATGAAGGCACGGAATCGATCCCAGCGTGATGAGATGATGGAGAGAACGAGGCTCGTGCCTTCAGACGACCACGTCTCTGGAAGTTTGGATTCGGAAGCGAGATCGAAAGGCCATCCGAGGACCCCCGTCCATAGACGAAGTGGAAGATGGGGCTTCAACAGGATATATTGCTGCAGATAGGATAGATATACATGTCCCAACGACGTGCCAAGGAAAGACAACAACCTTCGAATCGGGAGAGGTTCAGCTGAGGAGTACAAGATGACATAGCATCCGTTCAAGAAATGATTCGAGAACCGAGGATTTCGAAGGAGAAAGGTGGCTGGGATTGGGGTAGGAAGACCACTAGGAATTGGCAGCGGGACACATCCTGGGACTGAGTTCTTGAAGTGTTGTATGGAGAGCTTCGTGTAGATGGTCAGGTCGCTGACTCGGAAAAGAATCAACACGGTGCTCGAAGGACATGGTCGAACAAACCTAGATCTTACCTGGACATTGCGCGACTCAAGGGTTAGTGATCGGAAAGAATGGACTCAAATTTCAAGCCCGAAACTGTCGTTTCTTGAAAGTCGCTTTGTCATCGAGGGTAGCAGATTAGAAGACTCCCAGAAGTGACACGATGATGTGCCAGGCCGTGTGGGTCCACCAGCACATGTGTACTTGAGGGGTCTTCGTTCAAGAATCGTCCTCAGTTCAAGTTAAGGCACCACTCAAGGCAGGCTCAGGGGCAAGGCAAACAATGAAAATCAATTCACGTGACCGTTACGCGTGTCTAGTTCACTGAAGTAGAACGCTGACCTCAGTCCTATCTTGCCCGCTGTTCTTGTAGATCAAGAAAACCAGCACACTCATACTGCTATCGAACACATATCATGCATTCTTTTACTCCTGCAAAGATCATTACCCTGGCGTTCTTCCTTTACCTCTGCGTGAGCGAGTCCTTCGCAACCGGAAAGGCGGGCCAAGGAACAGCTAGCAGACCTTCCAGATCTCTCCTCGGTAACACTGGTGACAGTCTCCACAACGGTTCACATACTATCCAGATGACAGCAGTAGCAGAGAAGAGAAACAGAACATCCGCCAGCAAGCTTGCCCCTCGCCGCGGCACCCTAAAGAAACTCAAAGCGGTTAGGAACGACACGCTAATCCCCACCGCCACAAAGAAGCGCCGGCAGAACGCGGATCCCACTCCAGAACCAACAGGAAGCTCCTCTGTCTCGACAACTGTCTACGCATTCGGACCGAATGATTTCGCGTTGTTACTTCCCGCGAAGTCAGGTGGTGAGTCCCCCATTTCTTATGCAAATTATCACGGCGCTGATAAGCGCCATTATTTATGGTTATTCGTTGCAGAGTTGGTGTCAGATGCAGAAGAGGACGGCGTTGCCTACTGTACTAGCGGAAGCGGGTGTGGAAACACATTCCCGAATGGCTTCATCACTGGGGCTGCATACGCAGCTGCGGCTGACGGATCGTACATTCAGGTACGTAAATTCTTCGTGGATTCCGGACCGAGACATTGTAGCCATGTCCGTCTAATCACTGCGCCGCTGCTCTATTCAGATAACAGGCTGTATAGACGCCACCCAGTTCCCTTTTGCAGCAGGTGACGATGGCGGCCAATTTGATGTTCGATTCCCCAACGGGGCGCAATGCTCGTTCGGAGGGTACGGCGCGAGTTTCATTGAACAGTGAGTCATCACTTCTTCATTATGACGCTAAGTCATTGGTTGACGATATGTGCGCGGTTCGCATGTGTAAAAAAAGAGTGGAACCATCTGCGAACAGGTTTTGTCTGCGGTGTTGCAAGAACGCGGATGATCAAGTAAACTGTAACTCACACCAGGATCGAGCAGGATGTCCGGCAGCCATTCCAGGTACATACGAGTTTGGAGAGGTTGGTTGTTCTTAGGCAGGTTGAATCTTCGCAGTTGCAAGGTCATGCTGGATCGTGACCTGAAATACATCAATTGTATGAGACTTCGCGTTTGATAAGGTCATCGACTCGAAGAAAAAAGAATGAGATCCGCCCTCCGAGGTAGTACGCATGTTATACATTAGTTTGGTCGCCTGAAGCACGGTGCTTTCAGCCCCGTCTTGTGCACAGCTTGGCCTTGAACAGGGTGACGGTCCCCTTCTGGCAGTGTCAGACGTCGAGTGTCCGGCCTGGAAGGAAAGTCAAGTTCCTTTCAAGGAACTCGATAGGAACAACGACTGTCGTCATTCAATGCTCCCAGCCGATACGGTGGGGCAAGACGAAACAGTTCTATATCCAGAACAATTTTTCCTGTGACTGCATTGCCTCAACCGCGCCCTGAAACTTCCCGAACTAGATAATTTGGATTGACCGTTGGCGAATGAATGGCTGAACACCTTTATTCATCCAGAACCAACAAAACTGCCTTTTTCGCCATGACGCGCCCTTCGAAAGAAATTAGATGGGCGGCCGAACGTCATGGAAGGGGTCATGGGACCCGAGGTGCACGACCACTTGTACCCCAACTGGCTGGCCATCCCAATCGATTCAAGACAAATCCGTGAAAGATAACGCACCGGTTCTGTCTTCTATGGGATAAACCGGACAAAACACCGCAGTGAACATCGATCACAGCGCCTACGCCCAGCAAAGTAGAACGATCGGTCAGCTGCGGCGGACTCGGCATTTTTACCTGTCCAACGATGCCGAGACGAGCTCCGTATTAGCCATTCATGCATGCGAGGGGATGAGCGTGCAAGTATAGGCCATCCTGTAGCGTGAATTTTATTTCCGAGGAAAGACTCCGCATCCTGTGCGCTTCACGGGACGCTCAAGTAAATTTACCTAGGGGTTCAAACGCGAATATGATGCGTCATAGAGACGGAGACCATAAACCGTGATGGAACTCTACTCCACTCTTCAGTATACGGCTAATGCCTTCCGAGTCGGATCGTCGTTCCGTTCCCGATCTGCTTCCCCCAAGTTGTCAACAGTACGCACTACTTGGGCATTTGGTCCGAGAGGGCAAAGTCGGAGCTTGAAGAGTGGGTCCTGTGTAAGGCTCTTGTGCCACTTGCTGGCCCAAAGGCACATACGTTCACGGAAGACTTGGGAAAATGCTTTATACTGAGACTCAAGACTGTTCCCCTAGTATTGGAGCCACCGCTGTGGATCTCATCACCGTCCCCGGAATCAAGCGATATGAATATTCAAATTATCTCATCATAACCACAGGGGTACAAGCTGCGAACTCCCTAAAAGAAGGCCAGATGAAATCATCTCGTTCCTATCAAGGAAGGTGGCGTACATCGGTTTTGACGATCGAAAATGCCCCAGTCCAGTATTCATAGATCATCATGAAAGCTGCGCAATCAAGGAGGTGGTATATATGTTGGTTTGAAATAGCAGGCTCTTTGAGGCAATCCGCCGGCCAGTGCGGGCGCTTCTGAGAGCAATGCAAGCGTTAGCATTGGGTAGGAATGAGAGAAGCGCTTACAAGGGGCACTGGATTTCGGGCGCCCGTGACCATCCAGATCGATTGCCCTCTCTCGGAGAGACGAATTTAGTCGGTACACCGCGTTGTCCTGGCTCCACGGTGGTTGAGCAGGTGCAGGGGGATTACAACTCCGCCATCCCGTCATAGTCCTGAATTCGAGATAGAAAAATGCCATCGACCTGTTTCGTTTTCGAGCACTTTGTATGCCTGTGCGGCTTCGCCCGTGACGGGCGCATTCGGGGAGGAAAGTCCGAAACCCCTCGAGGAAGTCAGCGACCATTTGTTCGCATTTTTTAGGTATCGTCTGTGGGGCCCTGCCAAAAGTTCCGTTTGCGGTGGCAATATCGCCCATGAGACCAAAAATAATCGCAGAGGGCACGGATAGGTGGCTCAAACCTGACTCGCTATATCAGCCGAGAGTCACGACACCGAGAATGAGACCAGAGGAAACCAAAAAAGGGCGTGGTAGCATGCATTGAGTCGTGACTTTTTGGGCAGTAACGGAAACAGCCAAGTGGAATGAGAGGTGGATATTTTCGGCCCGGGGATTGTTCCGCGACGTTCTATACCTTCCACGTACTGACGTGTATCGCTGACGATGGAAGGTGTCAGTAACTGGGCGCGGACTGCGGCCGAGGGACTTACGCAGCACTGTACGATGATAATCGTATGTTATCGCGCGTAGATACGCAGCCACCGCCAAGGCTGCGCATTTCTTGAGCACTTGGTCACAGTTCGGGTGCCTCGGCGCCTGCAAGCCCCATAAAATTTACGTTAGTGGTGGGAAATTGTAACGGCCAGTGTCTACTCCCGAAGTAGGCAATGCTCGTCCAAGTGCTCGAAGCGGAGTCCGGGGTCACAACAATGATTTCAATTTGCGCCATCCAAGACAATCCTGATGTCGGTCAGCGACCTGGAACTACGCCATCAAATGGCGCGGCCATGTGGGGTGGGTGGCTCGGGACGTGGGTGGCACCACCATGGCCTCGAACATTGTCATGAGATTAATTCGAACCCCTCATTGCCAATCAAACATTTCCACGCACCACATTCTTCCAGTCGAGGAAGTTACAGAAAGAGATACTGTTGTGCTGCGCACTCGCCATACTGGGATCAAAGAATGGACTCAGGAGGATCATCGACCGACTCCAGCGCTGGTAGCTGTATGATCGGTGAGAAGTTATCACTTATGGGGACAGTCCGAAATATCTCAAGAAATCGACTTACTCTCAGCCAAGGGAATAAGCTGACTCTTTCAAGACTGAAATGGTTGTCTCTGGCCTGTGTCATCCTTACCAGTCGGCGATTTTGAAAATTTTTTGAAGTGGAGACAATGAGAGAGGCAGTAACAGTTGCGACGTTGCTCTTAACCACCATGCTCGCTTGCGATAGCAGGCAAGGGACCAATGACAAGGAACCTACACTGCCACGAGCGCTAGCGACATTCGAATGGAAACTGTTAGTCTTGGCACGATCACAATGCAGCGACGATGACCAGTGCGCCGAACTGGGAGAGTAACTACCCTTCTCTAACGATTTTTCATCATTGCTGTGGATATGCGTTATCTTTGAAAAAGGGGATAGAATACGGAGTTGCTCGAAGAGGCTACGGTCCCGCGACATGTCAAGAAATCCTTTTTCGGTGCCGGAATATGTGCAAGTCCTCCAGACACCCCGACTAGCTGTGTTTTGAATTGAGCTGTCATCTCACTGCCGCTCTTCCGTCCCCCTTTTTGACCGCCTCGAATAGGAATATTTTTCGTGGGCTCGCGCTCAAAAAGCTATACGAGTCAAGCGGACTGTACGAGAACCGTGGCCAAGTCATTTCACCAACTTCCTCGGGTCAGGGTCTGCGGCAATGCCTTGAGATCTGACGGAGGCTGCGCCCCGACGAGATAGTGGATATATATCAGGTACCTCCCCGACGCTCTATCTCATCAGACTCCTAGTAGCACCTTTCCCCACAACTACCACCACCAATTCACACACCTCGCACAATCACACACCCCGCGACTTTTTTGAAGCTACCTCTCATCCATAAAGTCATCGCCGTCGTCGCACGTATCTTCAAGACATCATCAAAGATGCCAGGAAAGCACGTCCGCTTCAACGATGACAACATCTTCTACTCTCCCAAGTCGACGCCCTCGCCGACGCTCACAGAGTCGTCGCTGCCATCGTCATCTGGTCCTCTGACCCCCCCTCAGAACGTCTACATACCACTTCCCCTGCCGGATGGTCCCGTTGCCATCCACCCAATTCTCGCGTACCATCCCTACGTTCCGCCCATCGTCTACGACGTGTCGCTCCCCCCGCATACACTCGCTCCCAATGCCCAGGCCTCTCCCTACAGCCTTCCCGCTGCTGTTCTCGAAGAGGCAGTTACTCAGCCAGGGCTGCAGACTATGACCCTGATCATTGACAACTTCCCATGGCGGCTAGTTCTACCCCCTTCCAAACACGCCGTCTCTGTCCGTGACCTTCTTGAGGCGCTGTACTGCTTCCTTCGACACCCAGTCCTCCCCTCGGAGTACAACACCCTACCTTCCCAGGCACTAAAGGACGAGGTATCAATCGCGTTCCATCAGAGGTGCGGCCGTGCACCCTCGAAAGAGGTAGCCGACGAACAATACCAGAAGGGGGTAAAGCGGGTGGACTTCCTTCGGGGCCGAATGAGATTCATGGGCCTCTCAAGCACCAAGCTTGGCCCCGACGTCTGGGTCCTGAACCTCTCATAATCTCACGACCCCATCACCTCTCCGCTGCTTCATCGCCGATGAGGAATTATCCTTATACTCTATTTCCTGCTCGCCCGCCGCTACGGTACTACCTCGGACAGAGACGAAAATGCATAAAAAATGATTTTGGACATTGGCAATGTATCATACCTCCCGCATCCCTTTTATATTCTTTTGTTATTTCTATCGTTATCACCCCCTTCGACTTCAGCTTCATTACCCATTCTATTTTCCTCCCTTGTTCTTCGATTTTCCCTAATTCGGTGGCCTTACTAGGCGTTGTGTACAACACCCCTCGTTATTTTTCTTTTCACTCTAGGCTGGAATTTTCGAGATCTCTCGACGTTAGATAGGAGTTGGAAGGAGTTGTAATAGATAGACTGTAGTAGAAGTACCAAAATAACAACTGTATAACCTGTACCCGTTGATAGTGTGGTGTCTGTTGCCTGTCGACGACGATCGGACCAACCCCGTTGATTCCCCCAGATTCATCGTTACGCACCCCAGATCGTCCTAGACAAAGTTCGGACCTGGATCAGCGCCCTAGGCCTCTGCATAGCGATAGTGATGGTCCCCATGGACGAGGGTAGATGGAGGTGAAATTTTTTTACGCCCGTTATCTTATCGTACAGCCACATGACGACAAGGCTTGGTTCCGTTTATCTCCGGGGAACGTGTTCGTCTTCGATCGTCCTCGAGAACACGTTGCAAGACCCTATTTTCAATCTAGCTGACGCCGAGAGCGGCAGCAGACGGCATACGTCACCGAGTACACAACGACATCATCGTTGAGCTCGAGGTTATATAATGGGGGTGAATAGGGTCAAGCCTTTCTCGAGCACGCTCAACGCACTCAATCAACCATGACAAGCGAACGCAGAGAACGCTCACCATTCGGGGAGAAGATCAAGTGAGCACATTTCTTGTTGACAAACGGTTCCACATCTGAACAGGTGTTCGTCATCGCATAGAGGTGCAGTTCATGTCGTGCATGGTATGTCAACAACCCCCTGTCTGCGACGACCCGTAACAAGAACGACCATTCACAGGCGTCGGTGAAAGTATAAGAGGATCGATGATGGGAGCAGCGGACTCACTCTCCGGAGACAAAGGGGACGCTGCCAGGCAAAAGGACGAAGAAATCGTTGCCAAAGGCCGAGCTGAGATCGAAAGGGGTATGGCTGCGCTGAAGGGTACCCCCCCGCCCGCCGACGCCAGCCAGGAAACACAAACTGAAGCACTAGCTGGTGAACAACCCGAGACACAGGCGCAGGAACCCGTCAGCAGGGAACCTGTCATCACTGAAGGTCTCCAGGGCGAGAGTACTGAGCCAGTGAAACCTAGTGAAGAACCACCTCCATTTGAGGAGCTTTCTCAGGCTCCGGAATCTGTCAGCAAGGAACCTGTCAGCACCGAAGGTAACCAGGGCGTGCCTACTGAACCAGAAACAGCTCAGCGAGAACAGTCAGTTAGCGAGGAGACGCAAGAGGGCGAGTGTTATTATCACTTCCCATATACGCGTGACTTGACGACGCTGTCAGTTCCAGAATCCAAAGAGCCTCAGTGGAGAACACAAGGTCTTATAGGGGAGGGCGCTAACGCTCCTCAAGGGCCCGGAAGCAGTGTTTGAATAGGTCGTGCTAAGGGGAGCAAGCAAACCTCTGATTTTGACAAGTGATTGAGACAGCTGGAGAGTGTTGAGTATCATTTCCCTACAGCAGGTCGCTGTCAATGAGTTATCTTTTCCATGCTGCAATCATAGCTTCTGAAATTTGGACCAAGTTGGGCAACCCAGGAGTACAATAGATGGTATTTGCGACACTATGATTGGCTGATGCGTGGCGGCCAATAGGGTTGAAAATAGATTTGAGACTCCGATCTTCCTGTGCGTATCGTCAGACTTGTGTAAAGCGTGAGTAGCACCGACGTCGTGCTATTGTACCAGTCCTTGGCAGCTGTAGGCGCATGTTGTTCGACCGACGTTGACAAACATAGCTTTGTGCTCAGTGAACTACAAAGCCTTCTAAACCTGTCTATCTAATAGTGTACGCTTTTGGTACTCTCGGTACATCGCCTACCTTAATCACACTCGCTGTGGGTCCATGTGATGTATCTTCCCCAGTGAGTGCTTCGATTCTTACCACCTGTGGCGTATTACTGTCGTTCCGTCAACGAGGGAACGGCTCTGCTTTTGTTTCAGCGCGTATAAATGCAGACCACCTTCACGATTGTTCGGGCAACACCTCCACCCTCACCCTTAGGGGATCAACCACGCCATATACGTCATCATCCCTTGACTTCGAGGACCCACGATGGAACATGATTGTCCCACAAGTCGCTACTGGTGCAAAGTCTCGATGGACCTTGGCCACAAAAACTTGGATCCGCAACATCTGCGCGACGCGATGAACAATGTAGCACGATACTCCGAGTGCGAGCCGTCCTCCTACCCACGCGACCACGATTACGAATCGCGGGACGAACGTGACGATGTTTCACCCAGACGATGCCCGACGGCCGATGACATTCGATGCGTTCGGCGTGATTCGCACGATAGATTCCGTTCTCCAGATCGACGGGCGAGACGGCAGCGACGTGACAGCGATGGTATGTCGCTCGCTGAATTCATACCATATAGCTGATGCCGTGTTTCAAGATACGCCCGTTCGTCCTAGTCCTCCCCAGCGAGTCGTCCGGACTACTCCATCCCCACAAGCCCCAGTGGCCCCAGTCCTCCCACAAGTCCCTGACGCTCCGCAAGCCCCTCTAGCTCCACCGGTCGGAGTTCCTGCTGCGCCAGATCCTCCAGCCTGGGCCCCGCCTGTAATTTATGATTACTCAGAGCCTGTTCAACCTTACATCATAAAGGAATTCCCACCCGAGGACGGCGAGGACCTTTACACCAATTCTCCCAAACCTCCTGGTCATCGCGGGCATCGCAATCCTCGCAGTCCTCGCAGTCCTAGCAGTTCTCGCAGTCCTTGCAGTTCTCGCAGTCCCCCCAGTCCTAGCAGTTCTCGCAGTCCTTGCAGTCCTTGCAGTCCTCGCGATCCTCGTGGTCTTCGTGGTCCTTCTGGCCCTCCCGGACCGTCCGACAAACAGCAATACCCGCTCCGTCGAATATATTGCGTTTATCGTCACGCAGATGGCTCGCACGCGGCTTTTTTCTATCCAGAGACTCGACCAGAGTACCTCAAACCCTCGTTCCCCGTGATACCCTCGCTCCCGGTCAGATCTTATACCCCCGCCAAACCCACGCCAGCGATTCCTGTCCCTGTGGGGAAGTCTCCTTCTGGAATGATGCCTCAGTGGACTCCTGGTGTATGGCCTCCGATCGACTGGCCCCAAAACGTCCCGTTACGAATCTCGCACCACCTAACTCCCAACACAAACAATCGTAACCTCCCCCCAATCCAGTGGGATATCTCCAAACACCCTTCGACTGCGAGAAGACTCACGGCAAATCATGTCTCTGTCGAGATAAAACCTATTCTATCGGAATCAATCGCGTACCCAGACGTAAAAAGGGTCCAGATACATTGCAAACCTATCCAAGATCTATGGGGACATATCGACCTCGATCAGCGTGGCAGGATTACGATCGGAGACCTGCTCAATGCGATTCACGAATACTTCCAGATTCCGCTCTCGCTCACCGACGTCAATTATATCAAAAACTTGGATAAAGGTGGCTACGATCGGCTACGCGAAGCTTTCGAGGAGCGAGTCCGGACTAGCCACTCTCTTCCTGGCTGGGAGAGACAGCAGGGTTTCCGTCGGTGTGACGTTCTGGGCAAGACGAAGCATTGGTGGGGTCTCTACGTCCTCAGTTTCGACGGACATTTTATTCTGAACTTGGACCTCATGGCTAAACCATGATACTTTACATCCCTTTCACGAACATTCGCTGTATTCTAGTATTCCTCGGACTTTTCGAGACATGGCTCGTAATGATTGCTGACTCAGATTAGACTGCATATACCTTGTTCTCTCATCACTTGTAGCTTCAGCCCTTTTTTTCTTTTGACTCTCACGATCTTACAAGACACGACTCCGTACTTTAGAGTCGACTATGATCGAATAATAGTACACTCAACGATTTTCTTGTCTTGCTCTCTCTGACCAATTGCTTTGTGGGTCCGTTGTGGGCGCATCGCTGTTGCGGTGGATTTATATTGCTGTGCAAGCTTCATTCATAAATTCAATTCAGTTCCGCACATCTAAGA
>JBBPJZ010001055.1:0-10517 GCA_038089015.1 Chalciporus aff. trinitensis
CTGCCACTGCCTCATGCCAACCTCGTGCCTGGCAGAAAACTTTTATAATATATATCCAATAAGTATGTGGAATTAGAAAGCCCATGCCTTCCCGCACGCGTGCGTTCAGCTCAACTACGCTCGCAAGAGGGACGGCAACCAAAGTGACCTAACTTGTTATCGATGTTCATCTCGCTTTGCAATGCCATCGCGAGCAGGGAAAGTGAATAGGGTGGTATTTCAGCTAAATTTTATAACAAGGCAAAGGTGATGATGGATGTCGTGTTAGTGAAATACAGTGGGTGGTATGAGTACAGATGTTTTGGGATAAATTTGCAGTGACAATTTCCTATCAAATGGTCAGATTTCATGCAGATTATCCCGATAATGACTCACCGAACGATATGGGATGACGTACTTCTAGATTTGAGGTTTCGTGATGTGCGTGCTCCGCATGATGAGAACCCTACTTTACAGCCCCACGGTATCCCGGACCCTACCAACGACGTCCAGCGTATTGTTTACGAGGTGTGTGATACGACTTTCTTCCTCCGTAGTCCGGAGTCTCGTCCATCGAGGAGGTAGAAGCTGTTTTAAACTCTCCCATAGCTTCTTGGTGTCCTCTGCAGTGGGGCGATCCTTTGGGTCGGGCTTCGTCATTAACTGGGCTAGACCGCCCAGGGGTTCAAGACCCCTGAAGATCTAGAGGGGGGACAGACAAGGTCAAGCACATCATCGAATAAATAGTGGAATACCTACGTCGACGATTTTTGTCTGGTAAACAGTCCCGAGGACGTAGATGTCATATTTAAATGGGTCGTATGGCATTCCGGTAAGCTGTTCAGGTGCCTGGACTCGGCCGAGCTCTCCGATCACGAAACGATCACTCTGTTCAGGAGTGAATCGTGTCGATAAACCGAAGTCGATGAAGTAGTATTTGATCTCCACTTCTGAGCGACTGCGACTAGGGGAAAGAGGCCTACCATCGCGGGTCAGTCCGCTATGCATCGGATGCCAACCGCCGCTATAAAGATTTGAGCATTCCATTAAAATATTTTTGGCAGCACAGTCACTATTTGCAATGCTGTCAGTGTCATACGAGTAACAAGATTTATACATACCGATGAGCGATGCTATGGGCGTGCATATACGCCAATCCCTGTAATAATATGAGAACAACAGAGGTAAATGGGACTCGAAGAACTAACCTCTAGGGTTTGTTTAACAAATTGGACGACTTCCCCAATTGTGGTGAAGTTGGGGTCATAAAACGGCCGAAGGACGGGCATTACAATGTATTGATAGTTCGGGTCGTCGTCGTCGAGGACATCGAGTATAGGAACGCAATGGTTCTGTTCTTCTGCTTGACTCTTGGAGCATCCTAGAAAATGGGCGATCTCGAGCTCGTGTGGATGTGTTCTGTGGTCAATCCTCTTGATAAAGACATCTTGTCCATCTTCCGTTCGGGCGTCAAGGAGAGCCCCTTTCTGAAGCGCAAATGACATGTAAGCAAGATTCCGGACATGAAAAAGCGATGTACCCATTGGAAGAGGCTGTCTTCGAAAAGGATAGGGTTCGCATCTGGTGCAGATTTCCAGGAAGGCTGCCAGTCGGGATGGTAGCGTTGCCGAAGGGTGTAGCCTTGAGCGCTGAAAAAATCATATCGGTCTCTCCAGAAGATCTCTGCTTCGAATAACTTCTCTGTATACGGATAGTGCATGGATACGCTCAGGGGGGATATCAAGAGCTGAGAGGAAAGAAAGAACAATCAACTCAGAGAGGCCGTTAGTGTTCTTAGCATCGTGTGGAGATCTAATACCACATGGCACAGCCACCAACAAGATCCATTGACCAACTTACACAAACAACGCGCAAACAATAGCTCCTGTGTGCATTTGTCATATCGCATCACGTTGCGTTCTCAGAGGACTGGCAACAGCTTCGAGGCAGACGCATGTTGGTGACCAGTTCGTCTGATGCAGCATGTTCACAGGAATTGATCAAAACATGTACAGTCAATCAGACACCCTCAATCCACGCTATAAAGGTTGACTCGTCACGATGACTCTCAAACTAACCCCCCTCCCTGCCACATATCACGATCGCCCCGCCATTGAGGTTAGAAAGCTTCTTCTGAAATGAGCTACTCCTCTTTCTCATTCTTTTCTAATGTCTTTGGGATTGTTGTGGGAGGCATATCACTCCTTGGGCTCGTCGTTACCATGTTCAAACCCCACTTGCCGAGCAACAAGATCAAAACATTAGAGACGCTCCTTAGTGACACTGAGAGCACCTACAATGCTGCCCTTGAAGAGGGACTGCTTGTACACGAGTTTGCTCAGGTAGCCGAAGAACGTCTTACCGCGTAAGTTGCCACCTTGCTAAGAGCCATTCCTTGTCCCCATCACCTCCATCCTCAGCTTAAGGGAGGCGACTCGCGACTTACAAACCCGTGTATACACTGTGACCACTGTCAGCCAGGATTTCATTGAATTCCTCGGCGGAACATCTGCGGCGATCGGCACTACGTGCATTGTACTCCGAGAGTTACGAGCGGAAGTCATTGTTCGTATTCAGCCTAAGTTATATTATTTTAATTGGTCTGAAAATGTCTCGCTAGACTTCAAGCGAAGCGAGACGCCAGGGGCTCAGGGAGATGAACTCAGCTGCCCTCGTGGTCCCCAGCACCATCCCACCCACTTCCAGCCCAGAGACAGAGTCGACTCCAGACACTTCTCCCGCAACTAAAATCTCCCGTCCTCGCTCGTGCCCTCCGGCACTCCCTACTGGTGAATTTCTCGATCATGAAATCAGAGGCACAGGAGGCAGTAAGCTTATGGATCTAGTCTGTGGCATAATACTGACTGATTTAATCTTCGAAAAGATCCCTTCTGTGACTCCATGAAGATTGAGTCTGATGTACGAACAACAGACGCATGAAAGCACGCATCCATAGTTCATACGTCAGTCAACCTCGAGCTCGATGTTCGAGACGGGTGCGAGCTCTGGTACTTAGCCTTGCACAACCTGACACGTTGTTTCACACGATCGGACTATTCCGGTTGGGTGTATATATTTAGTCTTTGTTTTCTTATTCGCTGTTTTGCCTATTTATATCGAAGGTCTGATGTTCATCGTTGACTGAAGCGCCCTTTTGGGAGAGATAAAAACGAGTCAGAGTGTCAAAGATGGTCAAGATAGCCACTCGACAAACACGCAAGTCGACTAATTACGCGATCACATGACTTGCACATGATCGCGACGCGAGCAGTAGACGGAACCAATCTACTACAGCTTCGCACAGGAAAGTTCCAGGAGGCTGTTAATAACCAACTTGCGGCACAAGCATGGCTCGCTAATTCCAAATAGCGGGTTGTCGCCGGCACGGGGTTGAGGCGAGTCCTCGAGCTGGCAATGGTCCTCGCATAAACGAACCGTACACGGACAGGACTAAGGTAGATGTTTCGAGCAGAGTGCATATCCGGAAAGGGGCATGATGAATGTCGTGTTAATGGAATACAATGAGTGGTATGTCTACAGCTGTCGGGATGACTTTACAGTGATGCTTTCCTGCTACTCGATCAGATTCCATGCATACTTTCCTTCGAAGACGGCTCACCGAATAAGCACGGATGCTGTAGCTTCGAATGTAAGGAGTCGTTACAGGTGTGCGAGTTCCGTATGACGGAATCCCTCCCTCTAGTTTATAACCCCATGGTGTCCCGGACCCTACCAACGACGTCCAGCGTAGTGTTTACGATGTGTTCAATGTGGCCTTCTTCCTTTCTGGCCCGAAGTCTCGTGTATCGACGAGGTAGAAGCCTCTTTAAACCATCCCAGAGCTTCTTGGTTTCTGCTACAGTGGGGCAATCCTTTGGGACGGGTTTCGTCATCAACTGGACCATACCGTTCAAGGATTCAAGTCCTTTGAATTTCTGTAGAGATAGACAATATCCGATATATCCTCGGGTGAATACAACGGAAAACGCACCTGGACGATTTTGGTCTGGCAAACGGTTCCGATGACATAAACGTCGTACTTGAATGCGTCGTACGGAACACCAGTACGTTGATCACGAGCTTGCGTCAAGATTATACTGAATTCATCCGAGGCACATCGACTGCAATCGGAACTACACACGGCTCTCTTAGAAGACTTCGAGCTGAAGGCGTTGTCAGTATCTTACACTCAGAATGTTGACGTGCTTACCTTAATTGTACAAGTTGTCAGACCTCCAGCGAGGAGAGACAGCGGCGACTCCAGGAGATGAGTTGGATTCTCACTACCATCATCACACCCCCGCCTGTCAATCCTGTGACTGTCCTTAGTACCAACATCCATATAGACCCGGAAGTTCCAAGTCCAAGCTTGTGTCCTCCAAGACTTTCAGCATGGAAACCAACCGATCACGTTGTGGAAGGTGGTGAGTTGAACCAAGTGATTTTGTCGCGAGTTGCTCATCTACTTTATGCACAGACCCCTTCCGTGATCCCGCGCAAATTCACTTGAGCGTACGAACAACAGACATTCAATCATGAAAGTCAATTGTTCATACATCAGTCAATCTCCGACTTGATGTTCGAGAGTTAGTACGGTGCAGACACTGGTAGTTGTTTGTACTGGCTGACACATTTCTTCCCACGATTGGGCTCTTCCGATCGAATGTGTATACTTTTCTTCCTCCTTGCTATTGAATGTTGATTGAAGCTCGGCCTCGTAAGAAGTATCATCCTAAATTCGTTGTAAAAGGTATCTTCTGAACTAGACATGTATGCCAAACCTGAACGCGATAATCCCGAGTACATCTTCTCTTGTTCTTCCTATTTAATGGGGTATCTCCACCATCCTCTCCTTGCTAACCGTCTCCTCTTCCTCCTCTGGAACTGCCTTTGCCTGCCACAGATCACACGCGAACGTCAGCAAATACAACGTGAACCCAAACGCAATCAACCATTCCACCACCCCGCCCACATTCTCCGCCGTATACAACGTGACCGCGAACACGATCGCCAACACCACCAACGTCAATCCGATCACCGCCTTGGCAAAATACGCCCTCTTCAACTTCTGCACCTCCGGGAAATCCTCCGATAGCCATCTGAATTCGATGACGGTGAAAATAGCTGAGAGAGCGACGCCGACGAGGAACACGAGGAGGAAGGCTTTGTGCAAGGTTGGGTAAGTGCCTGTGTCAAAGCCCGAGAGGAGTGCTAGTCCCAACATGGCTATGAATGCGCCCGTGAGGGAGAGCCACGCGAAGACGCGTTCGCGTTCATGAAGCTCAGGCGTGAGTCGCCCTTTGTGTCTGAGGAAACGCTCGATCGCGAGGGAGAGCACGAGACCAATGCCGGTGATGCAACATGCGACTACGAAAAGAGGTTTCAAGAAGGAGGCACCGATGTCTGAAATATAGGCGACATCGACTTGGGTGGAGACGTATTTTGGACGTCCAGAGATGAGCCATGTCAGAAGCATGGCAAGTAGACTGGAGAACCAGATAAAAGCCGTGAAAAGCGGGATGAGGACAAAACAACGAGGCTTCAGAGGGAACATTGGCACGGGGACTTGGGGTTGTCACGAACATGCAGTTTCTCCGAGCCTGTTTATATCCAGGGGCCAATGACGAAGGGCTCACATGGTTAGATAGGAGTTATGACACCCGTTTCGTCACAGCAGGCCAAGTTACCCCATTCAAGGAAGTTCGCGACTTGCACTAACACCCTGACATACCTTCATCTCGGACACACTAGTAGTCTGGTCAACACCACTCTGGAAACACCCCAACGGGGAATAGGGTCTGGCTTCCAAACGAACAAGACTAGATTCGACAGCTATCATGGTATGACCAAAGGACTATCCACGTTTGTCGCACAAGGCAGACACATTGTCGCGGAGCATGCGGAACCAACCTTCCACAATACGTACTAGCATTAAAGAAGCTTCATCTATCTTTTTTCATCTCATCGCCAACACCCACGTCCTGATGATACTTATCCATCTCCATCATTAAATAGTTAGGAGAACCAAACATCATGGAAGCGTCCTCCGTCTCCCATCCTGCTTCCACTAGCGAGCGAACAAAGCCAGGTAGCGCTTCGCGCGTAGCCAATAACGTCGAACGCAGGACGTCGACTGGATCGGCGGTATCTTCTGAATTGCTTCCGGTAAGCTGCCGTGCGACTTCTATAGAATGGACCCAAGCCTGAAGTTGATCCATCGAGCGATATCCATCTTTGAAGCAAACCAAGACCGTGACTGGACGTTGACCACGCCGCCTCCCACCGTCTACAAATAGAACATATTTCTCGCCCTCGAAAACTTGTAGGGACGACGCGATATGCTGTACGGCACATCGGGATGTGACGAATCTGAAGGAAGTTCCGAGGATACAACGGCCTATTTTTCGTCCTGTGATGGTATCTCGAAGATAGTCGGGAGCCCCAAATATCATCTCTTTCGGGGCAACATCTGCAGGTCTCAATGCTCTCGCTTTGGACCTTTCGTTAGGGGTCCTCCAATCAGTCCAGAGGATGCACGCCCGTTGCCTGTTGAGCGTACGAAGAACCACAGCACGGACTGCGAGGTAGTTGAAGAGAAGGTGGGCCGCGACCAAGACGAAGAGCGTGGTATATGTGGAAGTCCGGGTGTTGACGTATGGTATGAGCAGCGTGCCAAGCTGCAACCAATTACACGAGACCACTAACCAAAATCATGTACTCACCAACATCCCTGAAAGACCAACCACAGTTTCTCGACTCGCATCCTTGGCACTAACTTCCCCAACATCTCCTTTCCCACTCAATGGCGATGCGAAATGGTTCGTTAGCGCCGCTTTCGATCCACCTGCTACGAGGGAACAAAGCGACCGCAATCCACCGCTCAAACACAGCGCCACGACTTGCAACGTGGCACCCGACGGCAACACCGACCAATGTTCATCGAGCCTCAATGATCCAATAAAAGGCACCAAGGTATCTAACACGGTGCCGGCGTCGTTGAAAACGTCGGCGAGATATCGGAAGGTTTTGGTTTCAGGGTAAAGTGAGGTTCCGAAATAGTAAGCCGCGATGATGGCTAGTTCGTGATGTTTAGCGTCCTCGGATGAGGTAGAGTTTCATTCAGGGTTGACGTACTGGTGAACCTGGAGAAGGCGTCTTTGAGGACTGTTAAAAGGAGAGCGTAGGTCGCTGAGGCGGATGCATCCCCGACTCCGACACCTTAGAGTAGAGGGTGAGCACTCGGGCATGAATAATGTTCGTATAACTCACCTTCCAAGGCACCTCGTGAAGCCAAAAGTCCAGATACTGAGTTGCAGAACGCTTGCAAAGCATTGTATATCTGATACCTGAAATGTTAATACGTATCCGCCCTGAGTACACTACTACCCTCCGCGGGATTAAGCGTGATCTCACTCGAGATAATCTACCAACTTATTAAAAACTTTCCACGAGTTGTACAGTCGAAGCACTTTACCTGGAGAAACAGTCGCAGGATATCCAGCCGGTAGGAAGAGGTCAGACAGAACGTGTTTGACCGAGGCTAGTCCTGTGAACGAGAAAGTCGGATTGGAGTTCCGTGGGGAGGAAGACGACGATGTGCTGGGAATAGTCTATGTGGAATGCAACAATTTCAGCGCTCTATCTCCCTGGAGAAACAGCTTTCTCGCACAGTGACAGGGTGGTAGGTAGCATTCAATGGGACAGCCAAGGAGGCTTCCTCACCTTGGCAGCCTGATTCGAGCCTTGTGGGCCAAGTCCAATGGGTATGCGGAAAATGCGACCGATGTCGTCGCGCTCGACCACAACATGCCATGTATCCATGTCAATGTTCACCTCAAGAAGCTTGATACCACTGGGAAGGGATGGTCTACACAAGTTGCAGGGGACTACCAAGTAATGGGCGGGCTAAACATACCACTGGCATGACTGGGACCCATGGGGTGGCTGACGTAATACACAAACATAACACCCACACCTAATTCCAGATCTCTCGCCAGAGTTCAGACTTTACTTGCAGAATAAGGTGATGACCCAGGATAAACATTACGACTCGAGTCCCCCCAGCATCACCAAAGTTGTGCCGTCATGAAACATGGTGAATCCATTGGATCCTCGGCCTGTTTCGGACGTGTGGACTTGCCCCACAGCGGACCAATGGTTCAGACGCGAGACTTGCCTGTCAAAGTCAGACAGGGGTCTGGAAGTATACTCGGATTTATATACAACAACTCAGACGAAGTCCAATGCACACTTTGTTCGACAGGACTCGTATTATGATTGTAACCATCATAAAATAAAGTTGTTGCAAGTATTGTGTTATCGGTCCAGGGGCTTTTATTCCTTTTTGATCGATGGTGTTAGTATGATGGTATGGCGTTATAGTGGCGAATGTCCACGGTCGCCCGCGACCCACTGCGCAACCATGGAAGCCGTGGAATCTACAAAGCAATTGCCGGCGAGTAAACAAGATGGGATTGATATACCGTCTCTGGAGCACAGGTTCTCAGTTCTCATCATCCCTCCCCCATTTTTTGCACCATGACGATTCAGAGAGAACACCATGGTGGAACCCCTCTCGAGCTCGTTGCTGACCTATGGTTCATCATCATGAGTCTTTTGTCCCCATCAGACGTAGTCAGTTTGGGCCAGGTGAGTCGCGAGTTTGTGGTCTATACGTGTGATCAACCGACTGACTCCGTCACGATTGTTTCGGACGATGACTTAGACATGTAAGACGCTCTCCGAGTATTCTCGATTTCATCACGTCTGGCACAGTGCTCTCCTGGAACACCGTTTCCTACCCCAGCTATACCCCCATCTCCGTTTCGCCTCTACGGAGGTCATTCGGCGCCAACTGTTAACCACCGCGCGTCTCGATGCTGCTTTCGCTCAAGGCACTTTGCGGCCCAAACGGAGCTACTCATTCCCTCTGGACTTCCCTGGGGTGTTCCAGGGAATGAAATTCATACCCGGGAGCAAGTGGCTCGTATTACTGTTCCACAGTCGAACGCTAAATCCTGCACGTCACTCCAACATCTGCTTGTTCAAACCCCCGATCGACACGAGCGAGTCTGACGCGACACCGAGTTCGGTAACATTGCAGAGCGAGTGGTGTTGGTTACATCTCAGTCAGCGAGATGGCCCATACAAGTCGTCGCGTGGGGACAATCTGATGCTTCTCAGGACGTTCGTGAAGAACCAGTGGGTAGTGTTTTGGTCCTCCTTTATCGTTCAACGTTCTGACTTGGGTTCTTACTTTGAGACGGACATTTGCAATATGTCATCTGGATATCAAGACACCCTCCATACGGATCCCGTTCATGGTCCACACCACATGCCGGATCAGAAGTTATGTCGCCGCTGGGGACTACTTCGTCTACGGTTGGATGACAGAGGATCGCAAGCATATGATACGTATCATGAAGCTCAACGAAGATTATACCAAGCCGACCAGCGATGTGACCGCGGAGATAGACTGTCCTCCAGGGAATGACGGACGATTGATGGTAAACCAGTTGTCTCAGACGGTCCATCTGCAGCTGAAATAACTCTCCTCTAGATCCGGTATGACCTACGGCTCTCGGGAACGCAACCGAAATTCTTACTGATAAGCACACGACTAATGGCCGCCTATGATATCTCCGACTCGGTTCTCACCTCTGCGAGCCACTCTTCGTCATTAAAATTACAAGCAACGTGGCAGTATGTTCCCGAAAACGTGTCTTTCGGACGAATATTGCGAGTCTTCCACGAGGGTCCAATCGTCACCTTGTACGAAGGCAAGGTCAGGTTTATCTACCCAGAGCTCGAAGACGACGCACGACTCGATTCCAAGACTGTAGCGATGTACAAAGTAAGTGGACATGCTACGAGTAATCCCTCATCTCTGACGCCTTCTGTAGTTCTCGTCTCCAACACCTTACAGTACTAAATACCCAGCGGTCTTCACCTCCCAACGGATATTCTGGCCACTCCGCTTCCCCCGTTCACTCCCTGCTTGTGTAGGTTCCAAACACCTCATCGAGACGGCAGCCCTTCCAGCCCCCAAGAACGAAGAATGCCACATCGAAAGGGTGTTGGTTGACTATGACGATTTATCGTCAGCCAAGGGAGGCCTTGCATGCGACGCCCAGGATTGGGACGAGTTAACGGGGAAACTGTGCGTGAGATATGTCAGGAGTAAGTTCCCCCATGATCATTCATGGCGGAAGACGTCGTGGAGGATCACGATCATGGAGATGGTCTAGTCTTCTTGCTTGTAGAGTCTAATTTCTCGATGCTTTCTTGTTACTTTCATCCTGACAGACGGGGGTGTTTCGGAGATCTCATGGAATTTATGTACCATATTCATCATAGTGAATCTTATCACGGAGTGATGGCGGCGAGGCTCGGACTAGAGTGAGTATGGACGAGCTATAAGGTAGGTAAGCCTACTGAGTGAACTACGAAGAAAGGAATCTCACCTCAGTCGATGCGGAAGAACGACTGAGGGAGCATGGATCGTGAACGAAGGACTATATGGAAAGGATTGAGACGGA
>JBBPJZ010001056.1:0-10509 GCA_038089015.1 Chalciporus aff. trinitensis
AAGTGAGGTGGCAACTGTGGCAATGAACAGGAACACCACATGTCTGTGATCAGATATGATCATAAGATAAGATCTGAAATGATTAGATAAGATGAGAGTAAAAGAAATGGTTAAGTCCATGAATATAGTGCATCTTGTGAGGGCACCGTAACAGTACTCAAACGATCGTGAGATCCTTGCATATCTAAACTCCGTAGTCCCTGCACACCCACTTGGCGAGCCCAGTGGACTCTACAATGCTGCTGTCGCCTATAGGCCTGACGGGTCTGTAATAGCAGTGCCTGCATTGTTAGAAGAGGGAGAAAGATTTTGGCAAGAGCCGGTTGCTGCGCCACTTGGCCAGAACTCAACTCACAAGTCAACCAACAGTATCCCCTCTAGACTTCTTTCACCTTGCAGTCGCTTTTTAGCGCAGTTCAGACTCTTCGAGCCTATCTCCTTCGTTCTGAAAGAAGATTACGATGACAAGGAAAAAGATTTCTTCAATCCTTACTCCGCCACTGCTGCCGCTCTCCTTTTAGAAGGAACCTTCAACATATTTCCTTACCATGGCAGAGAGTTAGATCAAGAATCACTCATTGCCACCAGCAACTCTCTCTTGTCTTATCAATTCCCGGAACCAGACTTCAACCCCAACAACCAGGAACCAGTTTCCTGTGGTCAAGTCCCCCCCAACTTCTTCTTTCAACCACCTGTTACATGTGGATACTCTCCGACTCCAGAACCCTCCATTCAGTACCGCAGACATCACGTTAACGTAGATCTAGGGAGTTTTAGGGGATTAGAGGACATAGGATGAAAGATACCTAGGGTGAAAAGAGAGATAGTCGATATAGAGGATGTACTGGCTTTGAAGGAGCTGAAGATGAAACAGGTACAGCATGTAAAGAAGCCCACAGAGTTCTGATGAAAGATCATCAGGGATCCAGCCCCCTGGTCACATTCAATTAGATTGCTTAGACCATCGAACTCACTTAGGAAACCCTACCAATATCTGTAATAGTAACTTCCTCCTATAGTCCAATATGGCCTCAGGCATTCCAGAAGATCTTGCAGCTGCTCTCTCTACTCTAAGTGCAGGAGGAAGGGGCATCGATCCCCATATCGCTGACCTTGCTGCTCAACTAAGACTTTTCTTTGAGACTCAAGCAGACACTTATGTGGACTTGAAAAAGAAAAATTGACAGTTAGAAGGCGATCTAGCACAACTGGAAGCCCAATTAGCTACCATGCCCCTTCCTGGCTCAACTACCTCCTCTTCCTCCTTACCCAAACTTTCCAAAGTCGTGGCAGAGCCCAGTGATTATGATGGAAAGAAAGGGAAAGTGTTCAAAGAATGGTGAATCCATGTACGGGTATGGAGAGATGAGAACATCTTGGCACTTCCTAAAATGATAGCCATTAAAGCCACTTTAAGTTGAATGAAAGGAGGCAATGCCAGAGACTTCTCATGTGCCATGAGTCAGAAGATGCTCAACAGCATGAGCTATACTTGGGCTGAATTCAAAGTGCTTATTGTGGCTCATTTCCATTCATCGAATGAACAGGAATACCACTGGAAACAGATTGAAGGACTCAAACAAGGAAGTATGTGAATGGAGATATTCCATACTAAATTCGAAATCCATTGTGCTCTTGATGGATGGGATAACTCATGTCACATAGAGCTTCTGGAAAAGAACATTGACCCTGATATCCTGTCACAGATTATCATGGAGAAAGGGCGACAAAACGATTATGACACCTTTATCAAATTGCTGAAAGATTTAGGTGAACATAAGACTCTTCTGAGCTATATTAAGAAAGGCACCGCAGCCCGGGCTTCTTCGCATGACCTGGATGCTATGGATGTTGATACGGTTGATATGGCTGATTCGGAAGACCTCAACACCATTTCTGCTCAGAAGAAGAAGAAGTTTGTCAAATGTTTCAATTGCGGTCAAGATGGGCATGGTACCTGTGACTGCAAGAAAACTAAGGTATAATATGATGAATGCAAGTACTATGGCAGAACTCATAAGGCTTCTTGCAAGAAGAGTAAGGGGAAGAAAGTGTCCAACGTGTGAGCCATTGCTACCGAATGGGAAGAAGAATCTCTCTTGAAAGTAAGTGAAGAGGCTGCAATGAAACATGTTGCCAAGATGTCTCTAGATGAGGCAAGAGCATGGTTCAAAGACCTTGAAATTCTTGAGAAGAAGTCAGGAAAATGATTCCCCTTCCACATGAATCTGGGTGTGTGGGAGGATCTCGCTACTCTCCATGATCTATTGAAAATACAGAAAATTCTAAAAATATTTCTACCTCATGTATCACTTTGCCAACAGAGGCATCTCTCATTGGGTGTGGCCGGAGCATTATGCCAGTGCTTTCACAGCAGAGCGCGAGGTGAGACAAGCAGCAGGCTGGGAGATTCAATGAGAGACCAATGTATTAGATATACTGTACTATAGCTAGTTGAATATACACACCTGGGAGATTCAACGAGAGACTGAAGAACCTCCCAAGCAACATGTAGCGTATGTCTGCATGGTTGGAGAAGCTGAGTATCGGCTAAGTGGTACAATAAGAAAATTCAAACAACGCGACAGAGCACGAGTCGTATGCCATGTGATTAGATATGGTTCTGTTTGTTACTTCCACTCGACAAGTGCTCAGTATTCTCCCACTCCAAGGGCATCCTGAAACTTCTCAAAGGCCTCACAAGGAAGTTGTTTGGTAAAGATATCAGTGAGCATGTCTTTGGTAGACACGTAGCATAGATCAACTTCCTTGCTTGCGACACGTTCACGAATGAAGTGGTGTCAAATATCAATGTGCTTCGCGCACATGTGATTTATGGGGTTGTGAGTGAGCGCGATGCAGCCTTGATTGTCAATGTGGATTGTCATTGCTGAGACCTGCATGAAGCCCATGTCTTCAAGTAGGGTACAAAGCCAAATGGCTTTCATTGTAGCGTTCGATGCGGCCATGTATTCTGATTTGACTGTCAAGAGAGCGACCATAGGTTGCTTCTTCAATGACCAAGCAACCTTGCTCCCTGCAACGTCAAATACAAAGCCACTGATTGACCTTTGTGTATCTGGGTCCTGAGCCCAGTCAGAATCTGTCCACCCGATCAAATCAATCCTGTTTGCTCCTCCGTGGCCGAGGATCAGTGCAAAGTGCACTGTCCCATTCAGGTATCTCAGGACATGTTTCAGTGCCTTGAGGTGTGACTTTTCTGGGTTTGAGCCGAACTGTGAGAGAATTCCAACGGCGTGTTGGATATCGGGGCATGTCTGGGTAGCATAGATGATGGATCCGATGACCTGGAGGTACACGAGTCCATTTGCGTACTTGAGGTAGGCTTTCCTCTTTTCGTCTGTCTGTGGATACTGGGTCGTGGATAGACGGTCCTTGACGGGGAGTGGTGTTGACACAGGGTGTGATTCGTGCATTCCCGAGTGTTCGAGGAGATCATGTATGTAGGCAGTTTGGTTCAGTGTGATGGTGCGTGCGTTCCGATCTCATTTGACCTGGATGCCTAGGATATAGTGGAGCTCATCAAGGTCAGTGATCCCAACATGTTTGGCAAGGTCAGTCTTGAATTTTCAACATGCGCCAGCTCCTTTCCCATGACTGCCATATTGTCGACATAAGCAAGGACAAGTAAGATGACGCCTCCATTTTCATGTAGTAGATAGACGCAGTCGTCTGCCTGGCTTTTCTCGAACCCCAGCTCCTGCATAATTTCATCAAGCCTCTTCTTCCACTGTCGTCCCGCCTGCTTCAGACCATACAAGGCCTTCAGCAGCTTCCAAAACCAACCCTCTTGTCCCTTCTCCTTGATCCCATCCGGCATCTCCATATAAATCTCCTCTTCGAGAACTCCTTGCAGGTAAGCACCTACAACATCAACTTGATGTAGTTCCCAGTTCTTGTGAGCAACAATTGAACAAAGCATGTGGAGAGTCATGAATTTGGTGACAGAGGCGAAGGTAAGGTCATAGTCTTGTCCAGGAACCTGGTCAAAGCCTTTCGCAACAATCCAGGCTTTCAGTTTGACGATGTTGCCATTGCCATCGCGTTTTTCCTTTAGGACGACCTTGCTGCATACTGGTTTTCGTCCTTGGGGTATGGTCTTGACCCATTCAAACGTCCCTGTTCATTTGAGCTGGTCATATTCAGCCTGGATTGCCTTCTCCCACTGCTTCGAGCTGGGTGACTGAAGGGCTTCCTGGACTGAGCAAGGTTCACCAGCGTAGGTGACGAAAGCTGTGTGAACGTTGCCAGAAATAGCATCATTGACATCGGCAGTAGTTGCGCGAGCTCTGTAGTGTATAGGTTCCCATCTTATTCGAGTTGAAGGTTCTCTGGGTGGCAAGTCTGCCCACTTCGAAGTTCTGGGTGCCCTTGGCTTGGGTTCTTGCAGTTCTGGTGATGATGATTTCAGGTTGGGTGCAGGCGAGTTTAGAGCAGGATCCTCAGGTTTGAATTGTTCTTCCTTCTCAAAGTCAGAGTCTGAGGAGATCGGTGTCACGGGTGTTAATGGTCATGAGGATGCAGGGGAAGGACGTTGTTCCTGCTTCTCCTGTTGATCTGAATGTTCCCCTAACTCCATGACTGGGCAGAATGGGGTATTGCTCTCTATCACTGCAAGATCGTCCACTAATGAATCCTCGATGAAGCAGACATCTCGCGCTGCAATCAACTTTCCCGTCTTGACTTCTTCAAGCCGATATCCCTTCATTTCATCTATCCACCAATCTAGCATTCGGCACTTCACTGATGTGACTTCCAGTTTTCCTCCTCGAACCTTCTTTGGTATGTTTGCATAGGCCGTTGAGCTGAAAATACGAATGTGAGAGATATTGGGTTTGCGGCTGCTCCAAGCATGGATGGAAACAAGATCTCGTAATGCTGATGTGGGCGAGAGGTTGCAAATATGCACTGCATACATAAACGCTTCTCCCCAATATCGTAGATCCATCTTGGCAGAGTGGAGCATGCACTGTACCATCTCAAAATAGGTCTTGATGCCATGCTCAGCAATCCCGTTCTGTTCTGGAGTATAGGGCACGGTAGTCTCATGTAATATTCCATTACGACGACAGAACAACTCGATAGTCCTGTTGATGAACTCCGTCCCATTATCCGATCATATTTTCTTCAACTTTGAGCTCAACTGCCTCTCCAACATCACTACTACATCAGGAAAAATACCTTATGCCATAGTATGCTCTTTGTTGATATTTGACACTATTTTATGTCCTTTGAATCCTTAATGCACAATTTTCTGGAATGATAAAAAGGGAAAAGTCCCTTAAAAAAGGGAACCATTGTGAGCAATTTTTGCCCAAAAGGATATCAAATGGCCAAGCCTGTAATCAAGGTGAGCTTTTTGTGCTACTATTGGATAGCTTCAAAGGAGGCAGTCTCTTTCCCTTTTCACTCCATTTTGCACCCTTTTACAACATTTTCACACATAGAATGAAGCAAAATCAAATTCATTGCATGACAGTCACAGTGATAATATGCTACTAGTAGAAGGGGAGCCACTACTGGAATTCACCCTTGGCCCTAGCCTCCAGCATCTCAAAATCAATAGAGAATGTAGGTGCAGATTCAGCACTAAATCTAGTGACCCATTTAGTTTAACTGTCTGTGAACAAATTAATTCACTTACCCAGTGCCCTTCTGGATTTCCCTCTGAATAGTAGCCAGAAAGCTGGGAGACTTCTCCGAGTGAGCCGCTGGGCTCGCGAATGAGTTGGTGAGGGTGTGACTGAGCCGTTGAGCTCATGAACGAGTCAGTGAGGGTGCAATTGAGTCGTTGGACTTGCAATTGAGTCGGAGAGGGTGTGATCGAGTCATTGGACTCGTGATTGAGTTGGAGAGGGTGGTAGCCATTCACTGGGCCCACAAACAAGTCGTTTGGGGTGCCAGTGAGCCGCTGGGCTTGTGAACGAGTCGGTGAGGGTGCGATCAAGTCATTGGACTTGCGATTGAGTCGGAGAGGATGGTAGCCATTCGCTGGGCTTGCGAATGAGTCGGTTGGGGTAGGAGCGAGCTGTTAGGCTCGTGAACAAGGCAGTGAGGGTGGGAGTGAGCTATACGATTGAGTGCAAATACAAGCACAGACTCACGAATGAGCCGGCAAGGGTGTGATTGAGCTGGCGAGGGTGTGAGTGAGTTGTTGGGGTTGTGAATGAGCTGGTGAGGTTGCAAGTGAGCCATTTGGCTCATGAACAAGTTGGGGTGGGTGCCTTACATTACATAAACAAACAACTTCTTCAGGTGTTGAAGGATGCTACTATGTTCTTTTCATGGTCAACTCCAAATCTTCCAACGGTCATTCCAGCGATGGATTGCATCAACAATGAACTTAAGGTATACTCACGTGACACCAAGTACCTCCTGCCTATTTGAGCTGCTGTTTCAATCGCTAGGAAGACACTCAACCAATACTACTCCCTCACTGACAACTCTGAGGTTTATTGCATCACTATGGGTATGTATAGCTAATTGTCTACTATATTTCAGCATTGTATTGACATGAGACTTGGGGTAGTACTTCATCCATGTCACAAGCTCTCATACTTCAAAGGAGCTCACTGGCCTGACAATTGGATCCAAACAGTGCTTGACCTGGTGAAGAAGGAGTTTGAACGATCATACACTGCTAATGAAGGTATGAACTTGGACATTGAGGAGATTGCACCAGTCAAGCACAAGAAGGTAAGTATGTATTCAGTGCCACTATGATGTACACTGACTTTACTATCCTCTTGCCACATTCCAGAACGGCAATATGTTCAACAATCTGCCTGCTCTAGCCCCTCCAAAGCCTGCTGAGCTAGGTTCTGAGCTCGAGCATTACCTTAATGCCAATGTTGAATATGTTATTAACCCAATCATGTGGTGGCATGAATGTCATCACACCTACCCTCAACTATCCCAGATGGCACTCGACTATTTAACAATCCCAGGTAGGTTTTATATTATCAGATTCTCATGACTCATTAATAACATTTCTGTAGCTACTTCAATGGACACTGAAAGGTTATTCAGCCATGGCTGCCTACTCCTCTCTCATGTTTGGTCCCACCTCAATGTGCAATCTATGTGAGCCCTCCTTTGTCTCAGCAGGTGGAGCCAGCTCAGTCTTGTGAAGAACAAGGATGTTAGGGCTGTGAGTGAGCTGCCAGAGCTCAAGGATAATGTGGAGGTTGAATTTGAAGATGGGTGGGACCATATCTGCATTAATTAGTGGTATCATACAATACTTTGTCATTGCTTCTAGCATATCTGCATACTCTGGGTATACCCAAGTGTGGGTATTCCCTGGGGTGTTTTTTGGCTTCTCTAACTTAGATACCTGGACCCAAATGTCGGGTCCAGGTACTCTCTGGGTCAGGGTCTGGGTATGCCCTCTGGTACTCTGGGTTTTACCCCTGTTCATCCCTAGCCAGGCTCCAGGGACCAATGAGAATTAGACGTGGTACATTCCTGAAGTGTTGTATTAGCAACAGGATGGGGAGCTGAACTGGTGATGTCCACATCACCAGTCTTCTGCTGGTTATACAACTTCTTCTATGCAGAGCCATTTTGACAAGGGTCAACAAGGGCTGTTCATGAGGGATCTTCTACTTCATCTAGCCACTTGCGGTGTTGGTAGAAAGGTCCATCGATGTTAACACAGAAGATACAGATGAGTCAAAAAAACAATTCAAGGTCATGGTGAACTTCGTGGCATACTCTCCCTGCCTGGCCTTCATTGGACAGGAGCTCATAGGCCATGTATGGCAAAGTACCCTGTGTAGTCCATGTATCAGATGGTATGTGACTGTGACTCTTGGTTTCAGCCTGTGCTCACTGTAATCCACCCAAGCCTCTCTTCTGGTTTCTGGAGGTTGGCAGCATACCCCCAGTCGCCCAACACCCCAGCGTGCTTAGGGTACCATCCCAGCAGTTGCTCCTCAGGCCAGTCAGGAATCATGTGAATGGGCTCCAGGCTCTGGACCTCAAGCAGGCCATTCGGCTCACTGATGTTGCAGTGCATAATATCCAGCCTAATGCCATTGTGGTGACCTACATTGCATCGACAATGAGTTCAAGCATTGAAGTGGAGCAAGCTAAGCACTCACCAGCAACTATGCCCATCATACCATTCAAGAACTCCCGTCGACATGAAGACCATACAAGAGAAGTTCCACATTGCGCATACATCACTCAAATACATTCATGAGGTTCCTAATATAACGCTGTCAGTATTGTCATCTCTTTGATGGTGTTGTTGATCTTACCAGAAGGAGGGGCATACACTTCCCTGCGTTGTTCTCGACTATCTTGCTGCTAGAGTGGTGCACAGGAACATCAAACCTCTTCACGATGTTTTCTGTAGTGTCTGAAGACAGTTGCTCTGAGTGATCGCTGTGATAGTACCCCTCCTGCCAAAGGTCTTCAGAGGGAATCAGGTTGTCAGACGATGGCCGTAGAGCCTGCAGGACAACAATGATGCCTGGAAAGTTGTGCTCGTGATCCCAGTCGCAGCCGGAAGCAATGCGGGGGAAGCTGATGTACCCTTTGAAGATCTTGTATTTGTCATCTATTTCAAACATGTCTGCCTTTGCACCCTGCAACGTGCACCAGCTTTTGTTCTCCATCCTCTCTGTCATCCATGCATGAATCTCGATGTCGGTGATGGCAGGAGAATTGAATTTGCCTTCAGCAATGTCAGTCTTGGGATCAATGTCTGCTAAAGGCCAAGAAATCTTGAGCGCAAGGTAGAAGGTCTGCCAGGGAATCCTGGCCTGCTCTATTTTACAGAGTGGTACCTTGGTGGATCTGCAATGTGTGGCCACACAAGCATTCAGTAACAGATTTGTCACCTCCACCGTCCTAGCACGCCTCCCACCCCTCCTCCAGCTCAGAAACAAATAAAGCCAAAGAGAGTCAAAGGGTGCCAGCAGGCTCAGACACCAGAGCCATTGTCCACCCAGGAAGCTCAGCTTCTCAAGCAACTCAAAGCCAAAGCCAGGGCCATTGATGAATCACAGGCAGCAAAGAAGGCGTTGGCTGCTGCTGCATGTTTGGAGGCTGAAAAACAAGGTAAGTAATGGACTCTAGGGGAGCATTTGACTAACTATTCTAACTCCACTTAGTGAGTCACAAGAGAGTGGCAGCACTCGTTGCTGAGGAAAACAAGAGCAGCGGGGAAGATGAAACAGATGAAGAGATGCCTGTTGTCAAGAAACAGTGTTGAGCTGGAGAAATCACAACTTCCCTTTTGGATGCCCTCTTCAGCGACGGTCCTGAGGTAGGTCAGGAGGAACCAGAGAACAGGGAGAATCAAGAGCAGCCCCTCATTCAGGATGACGAGAACGAGAATAGAGGAGAGTGGTGGGGAGGAAGCACCAGCCCCAGGCCAGAAATCTACTGGGCTAGATAATGAGGTCAACTTTCCACATGTGCTCAACATTCTATACTGAATAAATTATTTCGCAGATTGTCCTTGGACTGGAGGAACAAGATACCAAGAAGAAGGATTGTAGGCGCACCTCGACCTCTTCAAAAGGACCATCCAAAATCAAGCTCTGTTCCTTCACCAGTCCACACTCACACAAGCTAGCAAAAACGGGTCATGGGTTTGTACGCCAGCACGTATCTGTTGTACATGGCTTTCCCCTGCCTGTACAGAAGGATGACGTCTGCTGGAAAGCTCTGATCAAGGCAAGCAAGAAGGATGAAGGGGTTGCAACCCTCCTTGACGATCTCAAAACTGACATCGACTTAAAAAGTAACCTCATTGACTATGTGCGTAAACAGTCTATTTTCTGATTCTATGCTAACAAACTACGCTGATAGGTGTGGGGCGGTGCTACTCAGTTACGAGGAGAACTTGTCTCCAAAGCCCGCTTTGCAGTCCCCCATGCCTATGGTCTCCCTGGAGGGTTGAAGGGAGATGAGTTGCAGTCAGCAGTGAAGTGGCTGGTTGAAGAGGGTAAGATGTTGTACAAGGGGGTGGACATCAAGGTGAGTACCATTGTTTTCTGACATCCGGGTTTTTCTGAAGAACATTTTTGAAGGAATGTACTTTTGATGTGGATGGCCCCTTTCGCCACCCCATCTTTCCACAACTCATCAAGGCTCAATGGTGGGGACAGCGAGGCGAAGCTACCAAGCTAGGGACCACCAGCTCTGAGACCAATCCCTACCTTAATGCACCAGCTCCCATGCTGGCACTAGTGGCCACCGCTGTGAGTCTTATTTTACTTTACTTAAGACTCCACATCTGACACATAGTTCTCAGGTGGAGTGTGTTCTAACTGGTCTTTGCAATGGTAACACAATGGAATTCAATGATTCTCTCTATCGCTCAAGGTGAGTCAATTTTCTTGTTTGGGATCACTGTTTCACATGTTCAGTAGATTTGAGCACTATATGGCCTTGCTCAAGCAATTCAAGGAGAAGTCTCCCAGCTTTCTGGCTACTGTTCAGAGGGAAATCCAGAAGGGCACTGGGTAAGTG
>JBBPJZ010001057.1:0-10504 GCA_038089015.1 Chalciporus aff. trinitensis
GGCCCAGAATTGCTCTTGCGCTCCTCGCTAAGGAGGACCAGTTACTTGGAGAATTCGCTACGACATGTCCCTTCTTCCTTGCTCTTCCCTATCTGCCATTTTCTGTCTAATCCTTAAATTTATATCGGGATTTCACTCCACACCTTGCGGAAGATTCGATTGGGCGGAGAGTTATCGTCAACTCGACATTCTGGGACAAGGGGCGAGCTGGTTGTGCTGGTGAGCCTTCCTCTAGTCATTGCTCTTCGCAACACATCAGCTTACCATATTCTAGAATTATCTCCAGGCGACGTTGTCATACGTCGCATCATCTAGTTCCGTACAGTGCGGGGGAGGTCAGGACCGACTCGGAACACCGAACGAAGCTCTCGACAGTGAGAGCGTACATCTTTCCGCTGCCCAAGGTTCTGAAGATTGACCCGTGGTGGGCATTATGGAAGAGCCAGATATTCTGCATTAGATTGAGACGTAACCCAAAGTGAGTTGACAACGCAATGAAAGTATAGTTACTACTAGTGGAACAAAGACGTGAGTATAGTCGAGGCTGTACTAACACATATGGGGGTATAACCTATACTCCACATAGGGTTTCAGGTTTCCCCAGTTGGTTTTGGGGGCCCAGGAATAACCCATACCTTGGGTCCCGAACGATGTGAGTCATTGGAGCTTCGACTGCAGTAAGCTCAAGCGCTTTATCAACGAAGATGAGCGATGACACACATGCTCAGTTGTATTGGGGGTCGGAAAATCTCAGGGAGGTAACCATGTTTCAAACGAATGTATAGAGAAGATACAGAGAAGACTCGGAGCAGATTTAAATAAGACGACATCGCGTCCGCTACGCTGTATTACCAGTAACCGACGACACGAAAGTGCTCCTGAAGAGGTTGGTAATCCTGCTAGTTAGATTAGATGTGTTCAACTCTACAGTTGTGAGGGACCTGGTCATAGGCGTTGTGAAATCGTCATCTGAGGAGCTCTCCGAATCGGATGAAAGTTGACTATCCGGAGGGCTTGTAGCAATGCGATACACATAAGTGACGATAACCAGCAAGTTGCACACGATCATGAGTGCTGTTGACTACGGAATATGATCAACGATTCAAACGCATCAGAATTAGAACAGGGCATACCTCTACACGAGCAAGAACTGCCTCAACAACTGCCATATCAGCCAACTGAGCGATGGCGTGCGCCACCGATATGATAGAGATGATCGAGCTGGACGAGAAAATGCATAAAATCATTCTGCGCTGTCTTCGGGGAAGCTTGGCTCTCCAAAGAAGCTTTAGAGGCACGACTACAAGAATTGCATCGGTAATGCAATCAGCTAGAGAGAGGTAAGTTTACGGTCTCGGGAAAACTTGTAGATTACTTGCTTATCACCTCAAAGATGACCCCAGAGTTCGGCACAAAGCACATTGGCCGACCGTCAGTGACTTTCAAGTGGTCCACACACCACACGGTCTTCCACACGACGAGAGTAGCCCAGAACAGAAGGAATAACGCGACGAATCCACGGGAAAGTTGGCGAAGTCGTGTTGAGGGCGGAATGATCCGGATGATAGAGTACAGTAGACTCATCCGTACAGACCTGGTCACGATGATAGGCCACCAAATTAGAGCAAGGTAGAAGAAATAGATGCACTCACCATACGATGCAAGTAAACACGTACGCGTCGATCCAAACCGCAACGTCGGCTGTTTTCGCAGAATCTAAAGGAATAGTCAGTTACCCGAGGATTACTTGAGTCTTTGGGATGCTTACCGTTTCCGAAAATGAGGAATATGACAACGACAGAGATTGTCGCAAAAATGGTGGCAATTGCTGTCCACAAGTCTTCCCACCAGAACCGTCGTATCTTCAATCGAATCGCCAACCGGGAAAAACTCAGCAAAATGGCTACGCCTTGAATGACACAATACGCGACTGAAATCAAATGATTGATGAATGTATCCCCTGTCATACAAATGAGAAATGCTCACAAGAAAGAGCGATATAGTTGAACGACATGGATGGATTGCGAGGGACTTTTTCATGATGTGAGGCGCACACAGAGCTCGAGACTTTATGGGCATGAATAATTATCGGATAAAATGTTTCAAGTTCCAAACCCTTGGAAGCCGAGTAGAAGGCCCCGAGATGACGGCATGCTGCACCGTGATTGAAACAATGGAATGTATCTGTTTGACGTGAACATGAAAGGGTTAGTACCACTTACATAGTGATAAGTTACGGACTTGTCACAGGAATTGTTCTGATTGGTAAAAAAAAATCAATCAGTTGGGCAGTACTGACCTAAACCAAATTGAACTGCGCACCTGAAAGGTACCTTCGAGCCTCCAGGTCGCTTAAAAAGTGCAGATGCCGCAACCCGGCTTGTATCAGGAATCAGAAGGGCTGGTGTTGAGATCGGTCGCAGTGGCGACGCGTGACCTGATACTTTGGTGAAGGTCCAGGTGCCAATACAGTCGACTGTGTCATAACTCATACTGCCGGAAGAGCTCCGGCTTTTGAACAACTGAAAATTTTACTTCGACGGAGTGAGCATTATTGTAGAACGATCTTCCACTGCTCCCAGCGATATTTTTTCTCTGAAAACCATACCCCCTGGAGTTGACAATTTGGACACTGGGGCTCTTCCGACAGTATGAATTATGACACAGTCGACTATAGTGCCATAAATATCCACTCTAGACTAAACCCCGTCGTTCGTCGTTCGTCGATCAATCGATCACCTCTTTCACCCTTACCGCAATACTTGCATCTTTGCGGACACGCGGTGATCAATGACGGTAAGCGTGGACGATTGGGAGTAGATGTCCCAGTTGCCCCGGCGTCGAGGACGGTTAGTGACACATCGTCATCTGGAAGTAACCTGAAGATTGCCAGGCTATAGGACAGCTGGCAGGATGTGATCCTTGAAGGTGAAGATGATGTATTCATGCTTGCTTCGTCGATGTGTTCCTAACTCGCCACGAGGACCGTTTTACAGGGCGAGGTACCCGTATAGTAAGTACCGCCACTTTCCAGTGGCCCCACGTGGACAGGGAGAGGCAAGATTGAAACACGATACCCCTAGTGACGACAGTAATGACGTGAGGAGAAAGAAGGACGGGAAACGTTTGAGGGTGGAAGAATAGTACCCTAATGGGCTCCCATTGCATGACCCTCGAAGGATGGAATGCGCCATCGTGGCTGCGTAGATTGTTGTTTCCAGAGACCGCGAGAGATAGGCTTGTTATGACTATAGCGCTTATCAATATTACAAATGTCACAAGACCAAATGCTCTCTTCGAGATCTGGTTCTTCAACGAGTAAGACCCTCTTAAGGTATGGGATGTGCGTTCGCGCATTTGAATTGAAGACATATGATGGTTGTGACCGCAATTATAGATGAACCTGCTGACCGGTTTTATGCGCGAGGCACAAACTCGTCTGGAGCCAAGCATTATGGGAAACGGTCGCAAGTGACGACTGATCAATAAAATGACTGGCTGGAGATCAGCCACTAACCACACTAACCATCCAGCAGCATCACGAAGAACAAACTCACACTTCATACTCAGACATAAGAAGGGCAGTCGTGTGTGAAGTATTCCCGCCGGGCGTTGAATAGAGCAGGTAGCCAGACACGGCGAGCATCTGGCCCCTGAGGAAAAGAGCGAGGAATGTAGACATCGGATATGTGGATGTGAACACCGTCCATTGACCGGAGAAAATACTCCTCCGCTCTGCGATGATGTCGTGACCACATAATGAAAAGAGACCACATTACTGTGAGCCCTCTGGTGTTACAGAAATCTAGTAACGCGTTGTGAATGTTGGCCCATCCAATAACTTCAAGTTGGAGGATCATATGACATACTGATGAGAGACTAGGAATGAAAGGTGGACACCCTAGATTGAAGGCCCTCAGGCTGGGAGGATGCGCGCTGGAGAGAATGTGGTCCGTATTGTGGGGGTCAGGAACGACACCATCCACACAAACATCCATAGGAACAAGAACCACGAGAGTGGTCTGCGCATCTTCTCGACAGTTCCTCTGATGGTGTCAAAGGCATATGAGGCAGTAAGAGCGAACACCATCCGTGAGCGCTTCCTGGATTTCCTCTTGCCTGACGATGGTTGCTTTTTGCGCTGTCCTGTGGCCGATTGACTTCTGGGAGAAGCGGGAGAGGCAGTTGGTTTTGACCTGTCGTTTCTTACGAAGAGAGGCGGTACATGCAGTTTGAGAACCACTTGCCACTCTCAGAGTCGAAGTCACTTCGCGCTAAGAGACCTCTTCGGCTTCTGAAACATCCTCCCGCTCCTCCTGCACATTGTCGGATGGCTACACGTCCTATATTGGTCAGACGCCTTTACGTCTTGACACACTAACGCACCTCGAGGTTGTCGTTTGGCGTTTCTGGCTTGGCAGGCTGATCCTGGTCTCATTTTTCGCGGAGTTTCGAATCCCAACTCGGTGAGTGGATGGTGAGCTAGTTAACTGACAGTCTACGGTGGTGACGAAGAGTAACCGAGTCAAAAGTCAACGACCAGGAGAGGAGCTGGCGGGTAATGTGCGAGGTGCGTGTTGTTAGAACGCGTGTAGCGGGCCTAGAACAACAATTGACGTGTACGCTCACAGGGAGTTGTTCAAGTTGCTAGATTCGGTGCCCTTCATATCACCCACCACCATGAACCCCCTTGATCTCCCCGTCGAGGGACTCCCTCGCATATTTCGCTTTCTTGGCCCTTGCAAAATCATCCAACTGAGACAGGTGAATATGCCACCTCATATCGGCTTTCATCAAACTGATTTCTGGATCGTAAGTCTGCAAGCAATTTCAAGACACAACCCACGATCGTGTGCTCTGGAGAGAAATGTATACCGAAGCTCGTTTGCCTCGTCCGCCTGGCCCTTCACTTTGGCAATCAACTTGGTGTCTGGAACGTACCCTTGCCACGTCGGAGGTGTTATCCAGGACATGAACTTCGCGACCACTCATGACTCTTTCACGTACCCCGACACTGTGGGACGGGTCCCGATCAGCATCAGTCGGAACAGCGGGTCAATTATTAATAAGTGCATCTTCTACTTTTTCTCCCATTGAAATTTCTTGTTCGGCCGTTGTTCACCACCTTTGATGCATGATGCATATATGCTCACTACCACCTCTGAGCAGTACGCTGCGGACGATGCACCAGGGCCTTCAAATTCCATGCAGTGTTGAGGAAGGTCTGGACCGAACACCGAACGAAGCTCTCGACAGTGAAAACGTGTTGCGTACATCTTTACCGTTCCCGAGGTTCTGAAGACTGACTTGTGGTGGGCATTGTGGGAGAGCCAGATGTTCTGCATTAGATTGAGACGTAAGTCGAAGTGAGTTGACAACACAATGAAAGTGTAGTGACTACTAATGGAACAAAACGTGAATACAGTCGAGGCTGTACTAACCCGTATGGGGTATAACCCATACTCTGCATAGGATTCTAGGTTTCCCGAGTTGGTTTTGCGGGCATAATCATACGTTGGAACTTGGATCCTATCCCGAACGGTATGCGTTAATACAGCTTCGACTGTAGTAAATACATAAGTCCCATCCCTGTGGCGGTCGAACCTTGAGGCTTGTGCTTGCCCAGAGCCTGAACCACTCGATGAATTTTCTCGCTGTTAATTGCTTCAACATCATTACGCAGTGTCGTATTCAGATTATTCTGTGCGTACGCAGAGATGCCGGTTGCATGTCCATGAACAAGGACAAGTGCTGGCACGCCTACTCAATTGCATTGGGAGTCGGAAGATAGCGACAGTTTCAAACGAATCTATCGCAGAGACTTGGATCAGAAATAAATAACACAACATCGCGTCCGCTACGCTGTATCACCAGTAACTGACGACACGAAAGTACCCCCGAAGAGGCTGGTAACCCCGCTAGTTAGATTAGATGTGTTCAACTCTACAGTCGTGAGGGACCCGGGCAAAGGTGTCGTGAAATCGTCATCCGAGGAGCTCTCCGAACCGGATGGAAGTTCACCATCCGAAGAACATGTAGCAATACGATACACATACGTGACAATAACGAGTAAGTTGCATACGATCATGAGTGCTGTTGACTACGGAATATGATCAACGATTCAAACGCATAAGAATTAGAACGATGCATACCTCTATGTCAGCAAGAACTGCCTCGACAACTGACATATTCGTCAGCTGAGAGGTGGCATGCGCCACTGATATGATAGATATGATCGAGCTGGATGAGAAAATGCATAAAATCATTCTGTGTTGTCTTCGGGGAAGCTTGGCTCTCCAAAGAAGTTTTAGAGGCACGGCTACAAGAATTGCATCGGTAATGCAATCAGCTAGAGAGAGGTAAGTTTACGGTTTCGGGAAAACTCGTAAATTACTTGCTTATCACCTCAAAGATGACCCCAGAATTCGGCACAAAACACATTGGCCGACCGGCGGTAAGTTTCAAGTTATCCACACACCACACGGTCTTCCACACAACGAGAGTAGCCCAGAACAGAAGGAATAACGCGACGAATCCACGGGAAAGTTGGCGAAGTCGTGTTGAGGGCGGAATGATCCGGATGATAGAGTACAGTAAACTCATCCGTACTGACCTGGTTACGATGATGGGCCACTGAATCGGAGAAGTGCAGAAAGAATAGATGCACTCACCACACAATGGAGGTAAACACGTACGCGTTGATCCAAGCCGCAACGTAGGCTATTTCCACAGAATCTAGAGGAATAGTCAGTCGCCCGAGGATTACTTGAGTCTTTGGGATGCTTACCGTTTCCGAAAGCGAGGAACGCGACAACGACAGAGATTATCGCAAAAATGGTGGCAATTGCTGTCCACAAGTCTTCCCACCAAAACCGTCGTATCTTCAATCGAATCGCCAACCGGGAAAAACTCAACACAATTGCTACACCTTGAATGGCACAATACGCGACTGAAATCAAACGATTGATAAGTATATCCCCTGTTATGCAAATGAGAAATACCCGCAAGAAAGAGCGATATAGTTGAACGACATGGAAGGACTGCGAGGGCCTTTTTCATGATGTGAGGCGCACACAGAGCTCGAGACTTTATGGGCATGAATAATTATCAGAAAAAATGTTTCAAGTTCCAAGCGCTTGCAAGCCGAGTGAGAAGGCACCGAGACAGCAGCAGGCTGCACGGTGATCGGAACAATAGAATATATCTGTTTGACGTGAAAATGAAAAGGCTTCATCAGAAAATTCGTTGAAATGAAAGAAACGGTCAATACAGTACAACTTACATAGGGATTTATGGCCCGGGAACTGTTCTGATTGGTAGAAAATCGATCAGTCGAGCCATACCGACCTAAACCAAATTGAACGGCCCACCTGAAAGGTACCTTCCAGCCTCCAGGTCGCTCAAAAGTGCAGATGCGCCCAACGCCCAACCTGTATCAGGGATCCCAACAAGGGCTTGAATTGCTAGGCGATGCTGATAATGGTCATAGTGGCGACGCGTGACGTCATGCGAAGGCATGCCAGTGATCCTTGATATTGATACTTGAGTGAAGGTCGGTCTAGGTGTCAATACAGTCGACTGTATTCTAACCCATACTGCCGGAAAAGCTCCGGTGTTTGGACAACTGAAAATTTTACTTCGACGGAGTGAGCAACATTGTAGAATGACCTCCCAGCGATATTTTTTCTCTGTAAACCACACCGCCTGGAGTTGATAATTTGGATGCTGGAGCTCTTCCGGTAGTAGGAGTTATTACACAGTCGACTATGGTACCATAAATCTACACTAAACCTCCGTCGTTCGTCGATCATCTCTTTCACCGCAATTACTTTCACCATGGCGAACAAGCGTAAATTGAATCAGACATGGTGATCAACGGTGGTGAGCATGGACGATTGGGAGTAGATGCTCCAGTTGCCCTGGCATCGAAGAAGACAAGGATGGTTAGGGGCACATGGTCATCTGGAGGTAACCTGAAGCGTGCCAGGCTCAGATACAGCAGCTCGCAGGACGTGATACTTGAAGGTGAAGATGATGTATGTCATGCTTGCTTCGCCAATACGTTCCTAACTCGCTATGATGACTGCTTTACAGGGCGAGGTACCCGTATAGTAAGTACCGCCACTTTCCAGTGGTCCCGCGTGGACAGGGAGAGGCAAGGTTGAAGCACGATACCCCTAGCAACGACTGTAATGACATGAGCAGAAAAGAAGGATAGGAATCGTTTGAGGGTGGAGGAAGAGTACCCTAATGGGCTCCCATTGCAAGACCCTCGAAGGATGGAATGCGTAGATTGTTGTTTTCAGAGATCGCGAGAGATAGACTTGTTACGACTATCGAGCTTGTCGATAATACATATATCACAAGACCAAATGCTGCCTTCAAGCTCTGGTTCTTCAACCGACGTGATTGTAGCTGCTCAAGATACATGGGTTGAAATCGAGCTGCGGGATTCGGTTCAAAATGTATTTGTAGCAAGATTACAACTTACATTCGTTGACACCACCGGTGCTGCAGCCAGTGTCCAGAACGAGATCGGACGGGGCCTTCTGTTGTGGGGTGTAAATATATTTCGCTAGAGATAGAGAAACACGAGTAATACCCTCATAAGGTATGGGATGTACGTTCGCGCATTTGAATCGAAGACACGCAATGGTTGTGACCGCAATTATAAATGAACTTGCTGATCGGTTTTATGCACTAAGCACCAACTCGCTTCGAGCCAACCACTATAGGAAGCGATCGCAAGGGCAAATCAAGTGACGACTGGTTCCTCAAATGACTGGCTGAGACCAACCACTAGCCACACTAACCATCCAGCGGCATCATGAAGAACAGACTCACACTCCGTACTCAGACATAAGAAAGACAGTCGTGAGCGGAGCGTTCCCGACGGGCGTTGAATAGACCAGGTAGCCAGACATGGCGAGCATCTGGCCCCTGAGGAAAAGAGCGAGGAATGTAGACATCGGATATGTGGACGTAAACACCGTCCATCAACTGGAGAAAATACTCCTCCGCACGATCGATGCCGTGACCATATAGTGAAAAGAGGGCACAGAATGCTCTCACTCCATCTGGTCATCGTCAACGACGAACTGCATTCTCATGGAACGTCATATTTCGATCTGGACTCCCAAATTAAACATACTGTAGATTGATCAGTTACTGACAGTAAACAATACCTAGTGAGCGATAAAATATACAAATAGATTCGGCGATATACAAGTAATGGACCGCCACGCATAGTGTGTGGTCATTTTGGGGATCCGAGCGAGCGAGGCTCATATTAATCATGCAGAGACAACTTTTCCGCGAGCAGACGCGCGAGCTCCTATTGCCGACCATGAACTTGCCAGATTCATTATCAAAGCTAACGCGTCACTCACGTTAACAGGGATAGACACGCGCGAGTGTTCTTGACGCGACAGAGGCTCGTTGTTGGTATTAGTCTCAAGAAGGGCTTGTTTCGAAGGGAGTAGTACATAGTGTTCCTGATCATCATAAGGTCAGCGAAAGGGTACAGAGGTCTACGAGGAGGAACTCACCAAGTGGGGTTGAGTATAGACTTGCCTGGCTATGTAGTCATGCGATTCCAGTGTCGAAGCCTGTGGGTGCAAAAGACGTAGTGATGGCCGTCAGCTCGCTCAGCGGAGGAAAGCCGAGCTCGACGTACCATAACCCGCTCACGAGCAGATGGTTTTACTCTTGGATAAGGGTGAAACCTCAATAGGTAAGAAGAGCGGTAAGCCGGCAGGCGGCCCGTGTCCATTTGAGCGTCAAAAAAGTGGTGGAGTGAAGAAGAGTAGCGAAGGATGCCCCACTCGAAGGTCAAAACACAGAGAAGTAAGGAAAAGAAACAGAGAAAACGAAAACATGGCTCGCATTTGGCGTTGAAAAACTCGGACTCCGAATCTCCTCAGGGCTTCCTGACGGCAAATTCCACCGAACGCATCCGAGTGTTCTGGAACTCACGCTCAGCTTGAAACGTCCACCATATCTCATCTTGCTTTCTGCCACTTTGCTTCCGCGGAGCTATAACCACGGGTCTTCGACGATCGATGGGTCTGCTAGTTCAAGGCATTCGAGAAATCGTTTCGAATGAAGGCTAGTGGATTCAGTGCCGAAAATCGGCCGCCATATTGACCCTGGTGACACCGTTCACATTTGGAAACGCCGATGCATATCGAAGCATAGAATCATGATTCAGGCGGGTGGGCAGGGTTATGGGGTCCTAGGTCGTTCTCCATGCGACTGACGTTCGGCTACCTGCTCTTACAGCCAAACGGTACGAATTTAAAGCTGGAACTGCAAGTACTAATGAGAAAATTGTGTCAGGCCTGTAGCGGAGGTACGCACGGATCCATGTGGGAAAGAGGGCTGTGACCGCGTGATAGACAGGGGGTGTCACGTCACAGTCATAACACGCAGGCAAGTTTGACCAACACCACGATGATCCCAACTCTGTGCGACTGAACGCGTGCCCTTCAAGGTCTTCAAGACA
>JBBPJZ010001058.1:0-10500 GCA_038089015.1 Chalciporus aff. trinitensis
CGGGAAATCTACTTGAGCGGGGGTATCAATCTGCGGGTCCCCCTTTTCCCCAACGCGACAGCACTCTACTGGAATCATCGAAATGTCTAGCCTTCTGCCAGTGCATGCCTCCCAGTGGGAGCTCAGCCCCTCTCTCGGTAGCCTCCATGCATCTTTGGCTGAAGGCGATGTGTGAACCTGCTTTTATGTCTCCAGATATATCTACCTCAATATTAATGCTCCAGATTTGACGACTGTCTGAATCCCATAGGACGGACCCTGACGGACCGTCAGAAAAGGCATTGTACGCGATTTGTCGGGCAGTCTATGGTCATGAGAGCCTTCAGTCTCTCGAGCTCCATTCCCCCATAATCTCCGTGTTGAGCAACCAAGCGACTTATTCTTGCACACTTCCCCAGACCAAAATTTCACTAATGCTTTCACCCTTGGGGGACTCCATTTTAACATGTGGGGGATGTTTTTCTGACGTCACGCTGGACATTGACACGATAACGGCCTCCGCTTCCGCAACACCCCTGTTGCCACGGCTTTATCATGCTTGTTAGCTTGCTTGCTTCTTGTCTTGACACAAATTTCCTGTGGATGCTCCACATCACATTTTTCACAGATGCCTATAACGATGAGGATCTTAAAGCAACTACTGTCTCATTTATCCGTTGTTTCGACCTCTTATGGCATTCTCACGTCCCCATAAATTAGATGTCTGCTGGAGACACCAAATCTCCTTGGACGAGGAGCTCGGGGCATAGCTCGCAGCTGGCAGGCGCTGCAGTGGTTGGAATGGAGTTTCCGCTGTGGAGCATCTCATTCCTTGACCAAATATGCCACACTCAACTGCCTCTTGACCCTCGTTGTATCCTACCCAGATCCGGAGCACATTAAACTACCGCATGCGAGGGGGTTTCCATGTGCACGGATGTCGATATTCACCGAATGCCCATGTTCCCTGAAGGGCTCACTAATCATGCAAGCACGTCCTGTGGCAGAATTTCCTTCTGGGCACTTTCCAATTGTAAAGTTCGTGAAGGCGATGTTTTCGCCTGGTGCAGACTACCCGAGCGTGTTGGAATGTGAGAGGTCTCGGAAAGAGGTCTCAGGACACTTGAAACATTGCTGATTCGACAGTCTTCAGCGATGAGAGTCAGGACATGATAGCCAGCTGAGCTGTATAACTTACCTGGTCCAGATATTCAAATGCTGAGTTGGCGGCCGCTCACACTTGACCATTTCTGGAGAATTGCCGACGTGGTGGGGCACCCTTGGTGGAGCGAAAGAAGGGGCCTACGTTTCTCTCGCGACCGATGAGCTAATCAGTGCAAGTTAGAAACGGTCCAACTCTCAGAGTTGCCAGTGCGAATAATGTATAGTGGCGTGCATAATATTGATATGATGCCTATCCACCTAGCATACACATTACAAAATACATACTCTCGTTCCAAACCCCAAACCCCCACCAGTCAGTGCGACACTAATGCTCACGCATCCCAAACAACCCGAGCACCGACCCACGGGTACGGATAATTATGTTGATAGAAATTCCTCACCGTCCTCCTGCCCGCGAGCCTTGGAATCGTTGCATAAGAGCCACCCAATGCGACGTGATGTTTACCGTCGAAGAAATCAGTGGAGTAGCCTGGGAAGTGGGTTGTCGGGAAGAGGCCGTCGTGGGAGGCGAAGAGGGTGGAGGTCCACTCCCAGACGCCGCCATTAGTGCCTTTACCGCCATTGACATCGAGACCCGCTGTTGCACTGCGGAGAAAGTGAATGGGATGAAAGGAGAGTGGGAGAAGGGAGGGACTTACGGAAGGGGATGCCAGTTTCGGAAACCGACGTTGGAGCCACCGGTGTGGCCAACTTCGTAGGTGTCCAAGAAGAGCCGAAGCTCAGGCTCAGTGGGGAGACGTCCACCTTTAGATTTAGCATAGGCGAGGAGACCGTCGTAGGATGTCAAGACAGGCCAGTGTTTCGCGACTTCCATAGGCACAGGGCCGTACACCGTGCGCACCTGACGTTCGCATACACGTCAACGTTGGGAAAATGACAACGGGGGAGAGAAACGGCAACAAACCTTAATACCTTCCTCGCTTTCCACCCAGCTCGGGGGGAACGCAACCCCTGCGCACTTCGCGCCCTCTTTCCAAAACACGTCATACTCGCCATTCGTCACCGGACGCCAAGACATCTTAATACATCCGACTTCGACTTCGCGTGGTGGGCTCTCGTTGTCCCAACCGAATTCGTGTCCTGCAACGTCAAGCGTGATGGCAGGGTTGAGGTCCTCCCCTTCACAGTCCTCGTGACCGAGAGTGAGACGTGTGGGACCGAGCGTGACAGCAGGTGTGCTGGGAGGGACAATGGTGGCATCCCATTGGGCGGTGAGCGCGGCCCATGGTGGGGTTGTGAAACCGGGAGGAGGAAGAGTGCCCATGCCAGCGCGCTGGATGAGCATGTAGAGAAGTGTCTGTCGGTGTTATCGGCAAGACGTTATTTTTCATGAATTAAGCGGAATAAGAAAACGAAACGCACCTCGACATGCCATCCCTCGTGCTCGTGGGTCATCGCAAGCATACGTCCGAGATGTCTGTTAAGCGTACGATGTCCTGTAGCAACATCATCATACAATCTCCCGAGACGAGCACGAACACGATCGCGGAAGGCGAGGATGGTACCAAGTGTGGGCCAGTCTTCATCCTTTGTGGGGACTTCGGAGTGACGCTAAGTGAAACGTTAGGGGATCGCGTTCGAGTACCAGGATGCATAATGGGAGTGGCTTACGTGACAGTGGTCAGGATCGTCAACGTGAGGATCAATACCACGCTAGAAATAAAGTGATACAAATCAGCCTCACAATCATTAATTGCAAGCACAGCGACCCACTTCGAAGATTTGCGTAAAGTAATAGGGTTCTGTATTCGGTTCACCCAAAGCATTGCTCATCAACATGTCTAAGAAACTGTTGCTCGCCGTCACCAAACGAATGCAAATTTAAGACCAGTTAACGTAGAACTTACGTTGGGATGTGTCCAATGTAGAACAAACATTGGTGCCTTAAATCGATAGGCTTCTGGTGTAACATCGCTGGGGGAATCATTCCAAGTGTAACCAAATCCCAAGCTGCCCACAAAGCCTCCCAGTCTGCGATGGTTGGTACACTGAAGGGCTCCTTAGCGGGAAGGGGAGGGAAAGATGCTTGTGGGCGTTCAAGCAGGTAAAGTGTTCCGAGGGAGATGGAAGAAGAGGATAGAGGGACGGAGAAGATGACACGGACTCCACTGGAGGAGAATAGGTTGAGGGCTTCTGCATGGGTCATCTGTTGTGCCAGAAGTCCGTGTCAATACATTCCTTCTGGCTTATTCAACAGACGATAGTGAATCCACTCACGACAACGGCTTGCTTCGAATCACGGTGTGCCTTCTCGAATGCGTCGATGGAGGACGGTTCCCCAAGCGATGTGGATGTGCCGTCAACAAGGTAGAATGACCCTCCTAAATGGCGTATCGATGTTAGACTCGGACATGAATGAGCAGGAAAGGTGATATGGTGAGTCCTACCTACGGGAACTTTGACCCAATGTTTACCAGTGGTATGCAACTCAGGAATTGCGTTACCCAGCGCACTCATTGCCAGGTTTAGGTCTGAGCTGAATGCCCCGTGCTCATGGGTAACGGCCAACACCATCTTGTCACCATACCCCCTCTCCAGCGTAGACACAAACATGCTCAGCTGGTCCTCATCGATAAACGACGGGGGAAGGAGGTACAGTTTTGAGGGTACAAACTCGGAACTGGGGGTACTAGCCCCAGAGCGTCCTGAGTCTGAAGAGCTCGAAGAAGGCGCGAGAGTAGACATATAATCGGATAACAAGCAAAGATGATCTCTGGAAGTCTGGAGGGTGGGTGCTCACAGAGTATAGGACTCGTTTGGACGAAGAATTTCGATGCAAAGATGTGGAATTTATACGTGTGATGACAGGAAGGTACAAACACGTACACATCGAGATATCCTGACAACTGAAACACGGGTGGGTCCACATTGCCGCAATTGTCACCATTGTCGGGTGCATCCTAACCCCAAAGATTTCGAGCAGGAACCACGGGACGCTCCATTCTGGGTAAGGCGAACTCCAATGAGGAAACGTTACCACATATAATTAGTTTCGCGACCTTCAATTGACAGCGGATATGGAACACAAGATGCTTGAGCATGTAAAAGACCCGCATAGGGTGCGTAAAGAGTGCGTAAAAGAAGAGGCCCAATGAGCGACGAGAGCGACCGGTCGGATCTGAACAAAGCCTTGGCAGAAAAATCGGATAATCGGGAAGGTTGCTGAAACCGGAGGGTGATGATAAGCGGAGTCTGAAGCGACTGTGGCGCAGGTAGGATGGATCTGGGACGACTCCAAGGAGATGACCTGGTGATGACGGTTGATAGGCGGGAAAGGAGTCGGCTCGTGCGTGAGTGCGAGAAAAAAACGGAGGGGGCCGAGAAGGCTTGCGAAAAGATGGGGTCGTGCGAGCAATGACGAACACAAACGAGGAGCCCGGTTGGGACGATGAGGAGATTATACGGCACTAGAGTCTCCATCCAGAGATCCTGATGTACTCGTCAAGACACGGGCTCTGCAAGCGCGGAACCAACGGTCTGAGAGTACTGAGATTGGGCGGCCCATCAGTCAAGGGGGGGTCTCCTTTGCAAGAGAGAATATTTGGTAGTTCTCGCATTCGCTAGGAAGTCGAGAGGAATATTAGGCGGCTGGCAAGTTGGAAAGTTGGTCTGATTGTCAGCTTGCTTGCTTATATTCTCTCTCCTCGATGGCGAATGATGGCGTGCTTCCTTCTCATCACGTGCAAATGAGATGCATGACGTCAGACGAACTTTGCAGCGTATAAGGGAAACAAACAACGGTACACTGCTTACGTAGCTTAGGTACAAGCAGACCATTGGCGCTTCGTGCAGGTTCCGAACTTCCGATACTCAAGCAATTACTTACTTACGTATCTCGTTCCGGCTTCAAGCTGAAGCATGAATTATTTGCTAATAGCGCGCCACGAGTCGGCCCCATGCCTGTCGAGGTTCAATGAAGGTCCCCTCCCTTTGTTGAGTGGGGGGTCAACCGGCGTCAAGCTGTACACTCGGGTGGACACTTCTGTCAAACAAGTGTGATCCGATGTTACAACCTCCGGGTCGTGCTATATGCCATCCGTCAGTCGGAGAGTGCCACAGGGGTGTTGGTTCCGTACACTGTGTACGAAGAACGACACTGCTGTTCTTCGGATCCTGTTTAGTCCCTCACCGCCATGATCCCAGTGACAGTATCCGAGTTGGTGCCACAAAACATCTCGAGTGTTAGCTCCGTCGTTGCGGGTCTTGTAGCCGCAACGGTGGTCATCGCAACGTTCAGCTTGAAGGGGCACAATGTACGTAAACATGCAAACCTTTTCTTTCTTTGTCTAACGGCGTGGCTATCCCCTTAGCTTGATGCCATACCTTCTGTTGGATCCACCTCCTGACTTGGATCCTGGTGGGCTGGTCTCAAATACATCACTAGTGCGGAGAAGGTGATTCAAGAGGGGTACGAAAAGGCAAGTTCACCCCGTTTATTCAGCCTTCTAGACATTCTCTGACGATTACTATAGTACAAAACTGCTCCGTTCAAAGTTGCCACTCTGTCCCGCTGGATGGTCATCCTAAGCAGCCGCGCGCATCTAGATGAACTACGGAACGTACCCGATGACATATTTTCTTTCTTGGCGGCTGCAAATGAGGTAGCAGCTTCTCATCTCTTGGTGATGAATGTGCTTAACGTGTCGCTATCGTCAGGACTTCAACATAGAGCTCATGACGGGACGCGATGTTCAGCGAAACCCGTTTCACATTCAAGCTATTCGTTCGCAACTCACTCACAACCTCGGAGTTTTGTTTCCCGAGATATTCGATGAGGTCGTCACTGCTTTCGATGAGCTTTTGGATCTCCAGGGCAATAGTAAGAAGAGTTTGCTTTCTCCATGTTTGCATTTCAAATAAATCGGATTTCGCAGAGTGGAAGAGCATACCCGCACTCGACACTGTACAGAAAGTGGTATGCAGAGCTAGTAATAGACTATTTGTTGGGCTTCCTCTATGTAAGGACTCCTAATGATCTTTTTAGTATCGCAGTTCTCACTCCCTAATTGCAGGCAGGAATCTAGATTATATAGATCTCAATGTCAAATGGACTGTTGATGCTATCACTGGTGGTGTTTTCATTGGCTTTTTCCCAAAATTCCTCAGACCGTATGTCACAGCGATTTCCTTCTCCAGATACTACAGCTCATTGTCCCGATAGCTTAGCTGTGCGTTTCCTTACGAATGTTCCTGCGGGAACTAGACGAGGTGTAAATCATATTCGCCCACTCATCGAGGAGAGACAAAAGTGTTTGAACGAGTACGGGAAGGAATGGGCAGACAAACCTGTTCGTTAGCGATACTGGGGTCTGAGCGAGGACTGACTATTCTGGCAGAACGATCTTCTATCGTGGATGATGGATCTGGTGGAGGAGCGGGATCGTACACCTGAAGGCTTGACGCTTCGCATAATGGCCACCAACTTTGCCGCGATTCATGTGAGCGGTGGAATAAACCCGTTTCCTGTTACTGAGCTCTTTAACATCGCTGTAGACATCATCTAATGTGAGTATGATCCCGTTGGTGTGTTGAGTTGGCTCAAGAATAGTGATCTTGCTAGTCATTCACATGCGCTCTCTACAACCTCGCGGCCCACCCGGAGTTTCTGCAGCCCCTCCGCGATGAAGTAGAGGCAGTCGTCGAGAAAGAGGGGTGGTGCAAGGCTTCGATCAACAAAATGTACAAAATCGACAGTTTTTTGAAGGAGTCCATGCGTATAGAGGGCATTGATGTTTGTGAGTTAACTCCTCTTTTTTCATTCGCTAGGCTTACATCTGGATTAGTGAGCATGTCGCGAGCGGCCTTGAAGGACTACACGTTCTCGAATGGGCTGTTCATCCCCAAGGGGGCAAGAGTTGCCGCAGCCTCTCGTCCCTTGCAATATGACGAGGCGAATTACCCGAATGCACCGGTGTTTGATCCGTTCCGCTTTTCGAACATGCGTCGCGAAGATGAAGAGAGTGCAAAGAATCAGTTCACGACGACGGCTGTCGAATACTTGCCATTTGGATACGGTAAACATGCCTGGTACGTTCTCGGTCGTTATCCTCTATCTACTGATACTCATGCTCGTCGTCGTTATTAGCCCCGGTCGTTTCTTTGCTGCCAACGAACTGAAGATCATGTTGGCTCATGCCGTCGTGACATATGATGTAAAGTTGGAAGGGGATGCGCCAAAGAGCCTATATGTTGGTAATTTTATCAACGCTCACCCAACGGCGAAGGTGATGTTCAGAAGGAGGGCTAATTAGCATGATATTCGTGATACCTGACACTCCATATACCAGTTGCAAGCCACCTTATCCGAGCGCCTATTTACCTAGTTGGTTGGGAATAAGACCCAGGATTATCTTCACCGTCTTGCAACGGTGCCTTAACCGACTCGAAAGTTGTCACCGTATCGTGGCTCAAACGTTGAAAGGCGCGGGGGCCGTTTGATTGTCACATAGTCGGGAGGCTCCAACATGACCATTTGTCGGGGCGGTGATCGGCCGCTGTGATCAAGACGGTGATGTTCGTAATGTCTGTCACACTGGCATTGCTTGTGGTTCTGACGGGGCTTCTGTGGCATGAGTGCGATGTAGACACCCTTCGAACCAACTATGCGGAGCTGGGTTGGTTGGGGAGTCGACTAGCAAGAAAGAGTGGGTGGAGTAACGGCATCGGGGGTCATCGCATTTGCAAACATCAGCGGGCAGTGCGTTGAGCACTGCAGGCGGAGCGACCTTGATCCAGCAACAGATCTATCATGCACGTGAGAAACCTCTCGATTCTGACCTTGTCCCCACAACGAACAGGATTCTAACCAAGAACAAGAAGTGAGGTCACGACATAGGCAATTTTGCCGACCATCCAACCATCAAATGTGCAAGCGGAGCAACCTTGGTCCATTGCTTGAATATTGTTGGGAACATTCAGACTTGAGTAAGCTCATGTGCATTACTTGTCAGATATGATCTCAGATCTTCGGAGATTATGTCGTAAGTATGTGTCCAACGTTGAGCTGACACGAGAACCCAACAGGTTGCGCGGGTACGTTTGCCAACCCTTGAACCACCGTTGGGACCTGCACGGCGGGCACCTACATCAACCAGGGGTGCCCTTGTTCCTGGTCCCGAAGGGGCCAGGTTTCCAGAGCATTAATTGTGGCTGTAACCCGTGGGATTCGACACCCGTGGGAATAGCCAATCACATTGCAGGCATTCTTATTAGTAGGTTTGTCGTGCGGCTGGCGACAGCCCTTTTTGGGTCCGAGGTCACTTCTCGACTCGATACTCAGTCATTGACGCTGTTTTCACAATCGTAAACATGCCCATAGTCGTTCGAGGCCCTTGGTTATTTTCTGAGGTTGGCGAGGTTGTTGACATGACTCAGGTCGTTGTTCCGTCACACTGCTTGAAGCAGACTTTCGTGTTCGTCAAGGTTCACGTCTCGGAGGTACTAGAGCTTTGTCGTTGGCTCGCTGGTCCTGTTTTGGTGGTGTGTTTCTCGTCGCTCCAGACATTCCTTCGTCACTTCTCTTCCGTGACAATGGAGACTTTGCGTACGATTGCCGACGGGCATGGTGTTTGGTTTGCTAGTCGCTGGCTGAAGCCACGACTTCTCCAAGCCTTGCAGTTGCACCGCTGCGATGCAAGTTGTTTTTCCCATGTCGACTTTGACTTTCGAGAGGCTATGGCTCCTGCATCAAACGATGTTTACTCTGGAGTTCGGGTGAATCGGTTGGTCATCTCTTGTACCCCATAGGGTATATAGTATTTGAAATATATAGGACCTAAGGGATCTGAAAAAGTAGGTGACTGAAGTGATGGTCGAGTGCACGCCAATTGCGTTGACAATTCAGTCGTGACCACCGACGAGGCCCAGAAGAGCCTGAAGGTCGAAGGCGCCCGTACAGAGACGTCTAGGGACGAGACCGTTGCGACGAGCACGCCGACCATGTCTGTCGACGACACCGCATGGAACGTGCAAGAAGACAAAGAAGATGACTCACCCGAGATACCCCAGAGCACGACGCTCGAAGGGGAGAAGGTGGAGTTGAGCGCCAAGTATGCCAGCGACAATGACGCGTCAAGAGCATCCAATGGCGCAGACGACGCTGAAGCGTCGATGACCATGATGGGCAGTGACGACGACGTGCGGAGTCCGTCGTGCACGCCAAACGAGTCCCCGCCAAGGACGAAGCCCCCGGATATGCTCGAAAGCGTCGGAGGCTGAGTTGATGAGGTTGGAGGGACTGAGGATTGAGTTGGTCAGGTAGAGGAGTCACGAGAGGTCGAGGAGGAGTCGGGAGAGGGTCGAGAGGTCGCGAACGAGGTCGCTGACGAAGAAAACCCACTGATGAAGCTCCCCGAGCCTCCAGACAAGGCCGAAGACTCAAACAGCCCCACTGACCAGCAAAACCCATCGAAAGACACTGGAAACGCGCACAGCCGTGAAGACGCGCGACCAAGCGAGGTTCCAGAGCCTCCCAATGACCCCGACGATGCCAGGACCCGACCCTGTGAGCTCGAAACAGTCTCGAGCGGGTACGAAGTGGTCGAAGGCGCTGGGATCAAGAGGGTCGAGAAGAAGGTCGAAACAGTCGTAGCGGGCATACCAAAGGAGTTGAGAGGGCACGTAGAGGCTACGGGAGGTGTCGACGACGAAGAAAAACGGTCAGGACGACTTACCGAGTCTCGAAACGAGCCCAAGACCCATCGAAACCAGTTGGGACCCATCCGGGTCGACCCAGGCAGTCACTGGACTCGGACCCGAACGAAACGAGCACGTCGCAAGCGTTCGCGGACTTGCAAAGACCATTTGGGAGGCCGTAAGGGACGCTCAGAGACCAGCAGAGGAGGTGGAACGACGCCAAAATGCGTCAAAATGCGTCGATGGAGGGGGAGAAGAAAACCTGCAAACCATCGACTGGAGATGTCGAAAAACGCGGTCAACGCAACGCGACGGACGGCGACGACGTACCATGACCACCCCTACACCATTCCCAACCGCTTACCAGTATCCACGAACGATCCGGAGTCGAAACGAGCAACTGCGACGACAAAAACGCGCCGAACGCACGGTGCAATAGCAAGGTTGCACGAGCGGAGTCGTGCGGCCATACCATCACAACGCAGGCTCGACGGGACCTCCAGGGGTGTCGAGAGAGATTAGGGGACGATGAAGAGCGCTCAGCGAGCGTGCCGAACCGATTCGATGGCAGGCCATACCGGTACTTTGATGCATAATCTCACTGTACTGTAGTCAGTCCGTTGATGCAAAATTGCTGTAATTGTAGTACCACTGCCATTGATGCATTAGCTGGCACAGTCTGAAGGTGATTACATAACCACC
>JBBPJZ010001059.1:0-10499 GCA_038089015.1 Chalciporus aff. trinitensis
ACCACGGCGACGATGGCATCCGCAACTTCTTCCGCCGAGTCCACCATAATTTGAAACCGGGAGGAGCCTTTATCGTCGAACCGCAGTCCTGGGATACATACGGCAAAGCGCGGCGGATGGACCCGAAGCTAAAAGAAAACGCGAAGCATTTGACATTGCGCCCACAGGACTTCACTGCTTTGCTGGAAGATCTGGGCTTCGAGCCACCTCAACAACTTGGCATGCCCGGAGAAGGAGGTCCGTTAATCCTATGGCTTGGTTCTACTGCTAGATCCTGATCTATCGTCGAAAGGCTTTCACAGGCCCGTTGACCTATATATCAAAAAGTAGCCGCGGCTCATCTTAGGTCCAGGTAATTCTCATTCCGCCAACCCCTTGCATACTAATATTCACAGTTAGCAGTTTAGGGTCTATCTCTACCGATGTTGGAGTTGGCAAACCGACAAGAACGTCAAGGAAGATGCCCCATAGCAATTAGATATTTCGGGGAAGCAGAACTGCATTGCATATCACACTTGTGACGCACTCGCTTAATACCCTTCGCTCAGCGGTCGTATCCGACGAGTTCTCGCGCCCACAGCTTGATGGTTGTCATGTCTGGAGCGGAATGAAGTGTATAAAGTACATTCTATAAAGTACATTCTTGGGTGAGTTATCAAGCTGAATTCTCTCTACCAAAACAAATGAGAAGTGTTTGTGTGGTCCAGTGTTTCCAACAGCGAAGATATGCATGCGGAGAAATTGACGATCAAGTCAAGAAATTGCATTTACAGTGACCTCGCTTCATAACGTGCAAGGCAAACCCAATCCCATACGTAGAATTTGAAAGCATATGGTTCCGTTTTCGCGACATCGACTGTCTGGTTGGATAGTCGCGTGGACACTGGGAGCGGTGCTGGGCTCCCCATCAGCCCAGCGAGGCCCCACCTAAAGTTGATGTCCTCGCGAACACTTGCGGTCAGAGGACAGGCAACGAATGGATATCCGTATCGTAGACGCTGGTCGAGGGGTAGATGGTCGGTGCTCGGCTCAGCAGATTTCATCGAGATTCAAAGGTCCTACGGGAAACTGAGTTGTGGACGTAGGACCATTTTGTAAGGGAAGTACGCGTCTCGACGATCATGGAGAAGTACCAGATGCGCGTCAGTGTTTAGCTTATGATCCCATGGCAGTAACATCATCCCAAACGTAGCCGGATATCAACAATATCCTCATGATCAGGGAAGAGGGAAATCAGGTCCAGACGGAGAAACCTTTCAGGGTGTCTCTGAGTCTGCTATCTCTCCTCGACGTCTCGTCTTCAAACCGAGGACAACTTGAAGTAAGGTGTTGACAGGCGAAGCTATAAAAAGAATACCGGATCAAACCCTCTTATATTAAAGAGATTAATGTTAGCCCCTATGTCGGTGAAACAAAATGAATGTCAATATGTGCTGATCATTTAGTCCAAATCATTAGGTATGTGTACTAATGCAAGTGTAGGTAGAAGTCCGTGAATGCAATAATGACGGTGATTAAAGCTGAAGAAATCAAGCGACGAGTCCCAAGATGCAAAGAATAGGTATCCTCAGTCATGCTGACGACGCACGATGAACGAACCCGAGAGGAATATGATGAGCAGCGTAGTGATCAAACCGACGAACACGGGGTGGGCAGCGCATTGAGAGAACGCCCTTGAGCATCCGAGGCAATTCCATCCTAGCATCACGGGTCAAGATTGAGAGCCATTCAAGGACACGGAATCATACCATCCGAGATTGGAGTATACGCCTGTGGGGTGTAAAGCGCAAAATTGACAGCACTATTTGGGGTCAAGAAACCTGGAGCTCGTTGGGCATATGGACCTTGATCTCCCCAAATCTTGAGGGTATACTTCCCCTGCACCAGTGGAAGTTCGGGATGCGATGTTTGGTATGCATAAGTGTCCCACACGACACTGGTAGCAGTACCGGGGATGATACCGTCAGTGGGACCGACTGGATACGTGTTGCCATTCTCACAGACGGCAGACATTGTGAGGTGTTGGGGCGTGACGATGATATAGCTGAAGTTCCAGGCAAAGGTAATGAGTTCATTCTGTGCTATTTTGTAATAGGACGTCGATTGTTGGGGTGGTTGGGTGACAGATATAAGACCTGCGGGTGCGCTCTGGGGGACTGTAGGCATGGGTTGGGCCGTGACTGAGGAGCTCTGGGATGGCTGGGCCGACTGTGATCCCCCAGAGGGAGAGGCACTCTGCTGGGACTGTGTCTGGGGCGGTGGATTTCCGCCGTTGTTCTGTCGATGCTCAACCCTGGGCATAGTGTCGACTAGGACGTTCCACTACAGACAAAAGATTGACAGAGAAAAGAGCGACAAAAAGAACGGAAGGGAACGAACAAACGACCACGGCAAAGAGAGGCAAATCAAGAAACTAATAAATTGAAGGTACGTGATTGAATTCTATGATTACCTTTTTGGGATTTCTAGGAGTGGCAGCCTAATTGGCTGAGGTGGTCGTCTTCCTCGCCCTCCTCAACTGGTACACGTCTGTGACGGTCCAAGTATTATAACCCCAGTCACAGGTTCAGTTGCATACTGTTCACTTGACGCTGCCATGTCCGCATACGAGGAGAGTGCACCCCCATCCCCGAACCAAGCTTTGGTGGCACTTGCACCCATGGATCCAGGATGGCAGCCAATCCTCCACGTATCGAATCAAGTCGTTCTCTATAATCCCACATCACACGCACTCTCAATTCGCAGGGCACCCGACGTCCCTGATTGTCCAAACTCACCATGTCCGTTCTGTCACCGTCCGTTACCACCCGACTTTCGTCACGAGATACACGATGAGGACGAGATTGAGATTGACAGTTATCACGAGGAAAGAGCACATACCAGGGCATCCAACTATTTCCAACTGTTAGCGATTGCGAACGAGAGTTCGAGGCCATCTAGTCCGTCGCCGTTTGGAAATGGGGGAAGACCGTCTGCATTTCCACGCGAAGCAATGGCCGAGGGTTACTTCAAGGCCTTCTTTCAGGAAGAGTATCGTTTAGGAATGGGAGCCAATGGAAGTGTGTTCCTGTGTCAGGTTCGCTTGGTCGAGTCCCGCCTTTGTGAGCAACGGCTGAATCACATCTCCATAGCACGTCCTGGACGGTAACCCACTGGGTGTGCACAGCAAGATTCTCCTTTACAAATAGCCTCACCAACCATCTCACCAATCTAGGGCATTTTGCTGTCAAGAAGATTGCCGTCGGTGAATCTCACTCATATTTGCTTGGTATACTACGCGAGGTGCGTTGTTTTATTCGGGGATACATAGGTTTGACTGAACCTTGATGACCTGAAGATCCGATTGCTAGAGACACTGCGTCACAGAAACATAGTCACTTACCATCACGCTTGGTTAGAAAGTTGTCAGTTCTCTGCCTTTGGGCCGAAAGTGCCTACCCTACAGTCAGTAGACCAGACAAGTCGTGCTTGCATACAGTCTGACGGCGTCTTGTAGTGTCTTGATGCAATGGGCCGAAGGAGGAAGGTAAGTTGGCTTTGGTCTCGATCTGACCCCGTGCTCAGACTTTCACTCGGTAGTTTAGATGACTTCATCGATGTCAGGTTAGGACGACCGACCAAATTACCTCACATGCGATCTTCTAGGTCTACCCCGGATTCTCCTGCCGACGTTCAGTCGCCTTCGGCGCGAATCAGAGCTTTTCGCGCAATGAAACATTCATCACCAGAGGAACGAGAGCGGTTTCGGAGAGAGATGGCTGAAAGCTCAGGTAGCCGCGTGAATGGCCGACCAAGCCTGAAAGCCGTTCACCTCTTTAGTGCTGAAGAAGCCAAGAGTCTCTTTTGGGATGTGGTCGAAGGTCTTGCGTTTTTGGTTCGTATCCGTTGTTCTCAGCCGTATCGAGAAGCTGACGCATTGTTGGGTAGCATGATAGATCTATCTTGCACCTCGACTTGAAGCCAGGGAACGTGCTATTGACCTGGGATGAAGGCAAGCTCATGTAAGCATTCTGGTTGTTGAGAGTTTGTTTTGTTCTAACATCAACATCCTCCGAAGTCCCCGTGCTATGCTTTCTGATTTCGGCACATCTCGTGATATGCTCCATCCCTCTGGTGTTCGTTCGGGGAACACTGGAACGTAAGTTTATTTCAAAAGTGGCTCTTGAGTTTACTCTCGACATCTGTTCCTTTAGATTGGAATACGCCTCGCCAGAATCACTACCATCTCCTCAGACCGGTCGACTTCAAGAAGTCGACTCAAAATCTGACATGTGGTCATTAGGAATGATCCTTCATAAAATGCTCTTTTTTCGATTACCCTATCGTTATGCCACAGAAGGCGAAGCAAGTACTCAGGACGAAACAGATAAGATGCAGAAGTTGGAGCACGAAATCCTAGCATACACGGGGTCCGTGCACGAGTCCTGCGTTGGTCCGTATAACTGACGATAAAAGCAGCTTCCGATCAACACCTTCATTAAACGCAGCGTTCGATAGTCGACATCTACCGCGTGCTTTCCTTATATTACTGGAGAGCCTGTTGAGTGTGAACCCTGCAGCACGCCCGACATGTGAGCGGATCACGAGCGCAATGCGCGAGGGCAGGGTATGTACATAATCAATACGTGCTAATACCACAAAGTAGTCTCACGCAACATTCTAGTTCAATCCCGTTGCGTCGACGCCTAGAACTTCGTTAGGATCACTGATTCCCATCAGACGATCAGACGACGAACTAGCGTATCGCGAACTAAGTCCAAATAGCCTGCGCACTCTCCCACCGCCTCCTCCTGCATCTGAATCTCGACAAAGTGAGGATGCTGAGCAGCCCAGTCGTGTACCTAGCATCCCCCCGTCAACTGAAAAGAGTCCGCTTTTGCGGTTGCCGTCTCCCTCTCCGGCGTCATCGTTCCTTGAGCAGGACGAGGGTGGAAGGGGTTATCTGCGAAGATACTTTGGAGACATCTTTCGCGGGCTTGGGTTACACATCTCAAGAGAGTCACTCGTACGAAGCGCTAAAGCCTGCATCCTCGCTGCCAAGGTACCGTCTCGCCCCCTCCCACTCATCACGGCGTCTCTAACCATGCATGTATGCAGGCCGTGTCCATCGTGTCCTATTGGGATCTATTGCTGCGGAGACCAGTGATACTCGCTGTATTGATGCTCGCTGCGGTGACGGATACGTTTTCGGAGCAAATGCAGGTGTCGGGGGTGTTGGGGGCGTTTCATGTGGGGATGATGTGGGTCGTTGGGCGGTGGAGTGGTGCGATCGTTTTGTGATTTGCTCTGTTCTGTCTTGGATTGGCTTTGTATAGTAGTTCAATATCCTAGTTGTTATCGTGCTATGGTCGCTGTTCGGCACTTTCCTGTCGGATCAAGCTCGAAGTTCAGAGTGAACTAGTTCGTACAATGAACAAATGACAGTAATGAAATTAATGATAGACATCTGTAGCAGGGGGACTGCTGTCTTCATCTAATCTGAGTCCCCACTGCCTGATTCCGAGTCTTCCTCCAAGTCCTCTGGTAGCTCAGCAAGAACATCTGTTTGGATGCCATTAGGTGGGATGGACACATCTCTAGCAACCCTGTTTCATACCTCCTGGATAATATCGGCTGGGCTCTGCCTCACCCTCAAGCTGCTCCATTCTTGCATATGGATGATCATACCAGTCCTCAAAGATGTCATGGGCACTGTGGACAAGAGCCTCAATGGATGCACCCCCAATCTCCCATTGACACCTCTGGCCATCCCAATCCAGTCCAAAGTGGGTCTGATGATATCCCCAATCTGTACTCATGTCATCTGGGTATTTCTTGGGTGACAGACAACTGTTACTCACCAAGCTGGAGAATATCTACTGTGTGAAGGTTGATACTGGGATGCCTCTCCTGCCACATTATCACTGCAGCAGGTGTAACGACCTTCGCCGCTAGCTCAAGATTAGCTAGTTCTTGAGGCAAGCTTCAGTTTGACATGGAGGCGTGCTTCAGTGTGACAACCTTGAAGACCTTACTTGCAGGTAACTTTGAAGGGAAACAACAAGAGAACTAGACTAAGGTTTCCCCTAGCCCAGTGCCCGTCTTTATATAGTCATCTACGTCTGTACATGTTTGTACTATTCTAGTCTATTCTATAATATAGGCCTTTATGCTATTGGTTAGAATGTTCCATAGGGTTCCATATGACGTCAGTGGCTAAGCCTCATGTATACCTTGTGTATGCCTTGTGTAGTCCTCATGTAGGGTTCTAGTGTGGTCTGGACTATGATGTCATAAGTCACGTGATATGGATAAGATATCCATGTGTCGTCTTCAGATAAGATATGATAAGGTCACGTGATGTTATCTTCAGGAGTCATGTGATGTGATAAGATAGAAGTCTTGATAAAGTGCATATAGACGTTGATAAGATAGGATAGGGACCGATTAGATGGGGTCGCAATACGCGATCGTAACACTTTCCCCTGTCTATGGTCATCGTCCCGATGACTTTAAGGATAAGCCATCTTGAGCGTCTGGTGTTTGGTGTGCGTCTCTTCTGTTTAAGGTATGACATAGTTGTACGGCTTTTTATGAATGTTTTGTGTTTTTATGGTTTAGCGCCGTGATAAGATTAGTGTGACTTCTTTGATTGTGTAAGCTGACCCTTGTGATTGATGGGTAGCGTGTGACTTCTGATGATGCGTGTGAACCGTGTGACCGAGACCTTTGTCTGGTTATGTCCGTGTGTGACTTCTATGACATTTGACGAGACTTGTGCCATGTGATGACTAAGTACTGTGACGTATGTGCCTTGGAATCGTCTGTGACTTCTTGTGAAAGGAAAAGAAAGGAAGTAAAAAGAAAAGTCAGTATAAAATGAAAAGATAAAAATGAAAATTTGCTCTGCGCGCTTCGTTCTTCGCTGCACTCATCTCTTTCGCTTTGCCCTTACTTCGTATACTTTCCCCTGTCTAGAGTCGATGTCCTCAGCGACTCAAGAGAATGCTGTGTTTTCTTCGTCAAAAAAAAATTTTCTGTCTAACCATGTTCTTTGTCCCTTAATTTCTTTCTTCTTCTATACCTTCTGATTATTTCCATATTTGTCTATTCTAATCTTGTCTTCTGTTGTCATTTGTTATTCTTCTTTTGGTAATTACTTGATTTGGTCATGATTTTCATCTGTTTTTGGTATTTTGATGGATATGCCTTTCTTGCAATTAACCCATTTGCCGTCCTGTTGAATTCTTTCATTGTCTATTCCTTCGTCTATTCCTGCTGTTTCTTCTGTACCATTTTATGATAATGATCTTTTTGTGGTTTTTCTTCTGTTGTGAATGTTCTAATGTAAAGGTGTTGTTCATATTTGTACTTCTTTCTTCTTTCGGTAATGATTGTCTTTAATCGTCTGATGATTTGTTTTTGATACTTCTTTGTTACTTCTTCATCGTCAATTAGATCTTCTGTATCTGTGTCATTACTTCTTTTGTCATGATCGTCGTAATCGGATTGGCAGGGGGATCCCTGAATACGTCTGAACGTATAGTGCAGCGTATGGGACTGCTTAGAAAGGAAGTGTGTCGTGGGAATGTTTAATGTGTTGGTAATCTTCTGAGATGTGATCTGTTATCTTAGATCTTGAGTCTTCTGATATAATCTATTCTCTGATTTGTTATTGATTTGTGTTCTTCAGATTGACGTTCTAATGTAAGAATAACCCTTTCTTGGGTGTTGTCATGTGAGTTCTTTCTGATGAGATCTATTCTTAGATTTTGTGTTCTGTGGGTTCTAATGTAAATGCGACCCTTTTCTTTGGGGTGCATCTTGGATTCTTCTGGTAAAGTCTATTCTTAGATCTTGTCAATCTTCTAGATTCTTCTATAGTGTCTTCTGAAAAGGAAGGGTGGAAATGTCATAATGGTTAAGCGATTGTTCCACATCTTGCGTTCAATTTGATATTGGCGCAACAGGTCACTTGATAGATAATCTTCTAGTTTTTGGAAATGAGATCTTTATCTTAGATCTTGATTGTTCTAATGTATGGCGTAAGATCTTTTGTCTTTTAGATCTGCGTTTCTTTGATTGATCTGTAAAGATTGTCGTCTAAGAATGGTAGTTGCCTGGAAAAGGGTGTGATTATCGTCTTCAGAAAGGGAATAGATGGATTTAGAAAAGATGTTCTTGTGACGGGTATTCTGCAATGACGGTCCTAATGGGCGTCAGGGACCGTGCAGATTCATCTTATAGATAAGGTTTCAGATTTCTTCTTCTATTACCTTAATAGGTATGCTTCTGTAATATCTTCTGTATGCATTTGTTTCGATGATTACCGCCTAAGAAGTGGCAGTGTCGACATTCTTCTCTTGGTAATGGACAGTCTTTCATCCAGTGTGATTCTCAGATTTCTTGATCACCTAAGTTTGTTCTTCTATTAGCCTTTTAATGCATTGCTTATGGTGTTGATCTTCTATCCAACCACAGCATTGGCAAATCTTCTGTATCTTTGGTGTTAACCTTTTTTTTGTTCCGTCTTCTTGATTTGTGCTCTTCTTCTTTTCTTTCTTCTGTATAATCTTCTGCATAGTTTCTTTTCTAAACCTTTCTTCAAAAGTTCTTCATCATCTATCTTTTGACCTTCTTCTTTAGATGATGGTAGCTCTGTTGAGTCTTCTTTTCGATTATGGCTTAATGGTTTCTTCTTTCGTACTTGCTGATCTTCGTCTGAGATTGATGATTCTTCATCTTCTTGTCTTTTTCTTTTTAGGTTAATGATTGGATCTGTTTGTAAAGGATCGTCTGAATCTATCGCAAATGATTTTGTCGTCTGTGGATTTGGAATGGAGATTGGACATAAGATTGATGAAACGTCTGAAAGGGGTAGTGTCTTCTTTTTCTTGTCATCAGCTAGTTCAGTTTTAAGCTGCGCAATTTCTTCTTTGAGTTTAGTGATTTCTTTACGAGCTGTGTCTAGATCGGCTTGCTTGTTCGTCTGATGATTTGCAAAGATCTTTAATAGGCTTATTATTGCGGTGTTCTTGTCTGCTTCTTTGTTATTTACATATTGTTGTGTTGGATTGATAGTCGTCGAGGGAGACATTCTTGTCTTAGATCTTGATTTGTCCTGAAACAGAAACGATTAGTCTTTGAGTTAGTATTCTTACTAATGATTGTTGGTTGTCTTGATGTCACACTTCTATTGACTTGATGTCACTCTTTGTTGATGTTAATCCTTTTCTTAGGAAGATTGAATTTTTCTTCTTGATGAATCTTCTTGATGTAGGTCCTATAGATCGTTAGTGATGAAATGAAAAGATTGTCATAAGCGTGGGAAGGATTGTCAGGGCTGTGTTGTATAACACGCGAGTGTTCCTAATTAAAGGTACTCTTGTGAACATGTTTTGTGATTTGTGATGTACGTGTTTCGTCACGTTAATGTGAAAGGTGAAAGTGGTAAGAAAGATTTGCCTGTCTTCTGATTAGGGCAAGTGATTGTGTGAAAGGTAAGGGATCAATCGTTGTGTGAACGTCGATCTTTCTTCAAGATAGATGATTGCCTAGATGGAACACTTCTCTTGTGTGGTGGTGTGAAAGCGTGAATAGGAATTCTTTCCTTATTGGGATGGGCAATCTTAACACGATGATTAAAATCTCGTGTGCCTGTGATGTGGTGATAACCGATGGGTAATTTGAATGTAACCGCCGGTTTTCCTTAAATGGTAACACTTGATGTCAATTTTAATGATGACTGATTCTTCAGGGGTGATGTCAAGGTGATGACTGATCTTCTTCTATTGCGCTTACCCTTCTTGGTAATGATGGTGTGAAATGGTGATGGAAGGGATGATGCCCGTGACTTCTGTCAATGATACTTCTGGTGATTGCGTCTAAGGGTGATGGGGATGAAACCCATGATTAGTCTTAATGACTTCTGATGGCTTCTGATGTGATTGATGTGAAGGGTGAGTTTGCCAAAACTCAAAGGCGACGTGGGGAAACTGTGTCTTTCTTCTTATTGACCGGTCCCGTGGTCCCTGAACTAGTGTGCTGGACGTCTATTCTTCAAAAGCTACTACTAGTGACCTAAACAAGCAAAGAGGGCGATGGCGACTTCAAAGGTGTGTACACGTGGGGGCCGTCTTGCTGGGTCTTCGTCTTCTTCTTACGTCAACGTGGTGTTTCGGCTATTACGTTGTGGCCGCAAACGGAAAGGGGAGGATCGACAAGAAGCTATCCACTTAAGGACTGCCTTGATGTCGAGGTTTAGTCTAGTTCTAATGTAACGACCTTCGCCGCTAGCTCAAGAGTAGCTAGTTCTTGAGGCAAGCTTCAGTTCGACATGGAGGCGTGCTTCGATGTGACAACCTTGAAGACCTTACTTGCAGGTAACTTTGAAGGGAAACAACAAGAGAACTAGACTAAGGTTTCCCCTAGCCCAGTGCCCGTCTTATATAGTCGTCTACGTCTGTACATGTTTGTACTATTCTAGTCTATTCTATAATATAGGCCTTTACGCTATTGGT
>JBBPJZ010001060.1:0-10493 GCA_038089015.1 Chalciporus aff. trinitensis
TGTGAGGTGGCGACTGTGGCAACGAACTGGAATACCACATGTCTGTGATCAGATATGATCATAAGATAAAATCCTGAAGAGATTAGATAAGATAGCACAGCGAAAGGGAATGGTTAAGTCCATGATTCGTAGCGTGCTTTGTGAGGGCACCGTAACACTACCCCCCTCCTATGGGTTGAGCACCCGAGCAACCTAAAATTCATCTTCAGGTTGAAAAAGGGAAAGGGCAGCGTCATAGAGGACGTCGAAGGCATCGATGAAGACGGTGGCCGCAGTGGAAGAGTAAACGGGTGGGTGATAGGGGAATGAGGGAATTGAAGGCAAAGTCCTTATTGATGGAAAATGCATAGCCTTCCCCCCGAAACGGTTTGAATCATGGTGAGAGATTCTACAGATCCCATGGAGATTGCCTGGGTCGCAACTGGGTTTGAGCGGTGAAAGTCCGCTATGGCCTCCTGTGCATTTTCCAGATCCCTCCGGGTTTGCCATGTTCTATCCGCAACTTCATATCCCCTCCAATTGTACCAGATACTCAAGTTCTCCTCGCCACAGACGGGAGTTCCGCAATGTAATCGACCTTCCATTCGTTGTCTTTCGTCTTTGCGCATATGGACCGGTCGGGGACGTACAACCGGTTGACCCGGAGGGTGTTCCTTATAAGGTGTAATGCGACTAACGTTGACTGTAGGATGAATTTGAATTCTCCTGGGAAGGCGAAGAATCACTGCATTAGGCTCTGCCAAAGCGGTGACTTCGTAAAGACCGATCCATCGTTTCGTAAGCCTCGTGGAAGCACGTGTCAAACGTGGGATAGCAGTAAAAGGCCGGTCCTTTTGCCCGATTTGGTAATCAGGAGCATCGGATCGCGACTTATCTGCGAATGAAGCAGAATGTTCGAAGGAACTTCTGAACTTCTTCACTAACAATGTCAGATTTGACCATCAGTCTGTGGATGGGATATGGTGCTCAATTTGGTCTCAATCCCTGAAACGACTCAAAACAACCAAAGGGGTTGAATCAAGTCTACACAAGAACCAGAGTTAAAGAGCAGAGTAAATGCTGAGGCTGCGAAGGCAGTACAGCAGAGAGCAAAGAGCAGTTGAAGAGGAAATCTCCAAGTGAACTAAACTGGGTTTTCCCAGTCAGTCCCTTGGGGTTTATATAGTCCTACATCTATTTGTACATGTTTGTCCCTACTATGACTATAAGAGGTAAAGGTACATGGTACGATGTATGGTGGATTTTATAATTGGACGATAAGAAATATGAAATGGGAAGCTGTGCGCATAGCCTGGTGAAACAGGGCGTAAGGCGCAAACGAAGCGGAAATGAAGAGAAGCGTAGCCTGTGCACACAGCCTGGTGACACAAGGCGTAGGGCGTAAATGAAACGGAGATGAAACGTGAGAAAGTAATTAGTCCATATGGGGATAGAGTGGAAGTGAGGTGGCGACTGTGGCAACGAACTGGAACACCACATGTCTGTGATCAGATATGATCATAAGATAAGATCCTGAAGAAGTTAGATAAGATAGCATAGAGCGAGAGGAAATGGTTAAGTCCATGGAATGTAGCGCGCCTTGTGAGGGCACCGTAACAAAAGATGTCTAGGATGTTTGTTGATCTTGTGGCATGTCTGCAACATGTTTTCGAGCACTAGATCAGAGGCAGAAGGGCAAAAACTTACCTCCATTGTGAATCCCGGAGCAGAGAATTTCGAAATTTCAAAACTTCAAGATCTCTCTACCGGTCAACTCGGGATGTGTTCTCTGGGCTATTCCAAGTCGAATGGCACCATTTCCGGTGAATTCCAAGTGATCGTTGAGGAGTTATGGTCGATGCAAGGTGAGAGTCATTTCTTTTACAAAATTTCCCACGGGGTCAAGTTGCCTGAAAAAGACAATAAACGAGCCTGGAGCCCTGTGGATCCTTACAGTACAGGTGCCTACTAGTCGGCCGAGGGGACTATGCCCGAGTCATGGTAGCAACAAGCTATTTTGTCGTCGAGAGGTAGGTAGGTGTATTGGTAGCACACGATCGTACGTCCTCTGCTCACTAGCAGGTCGCACGCATTCAAACCCACATTGATAAGCGTGTCGCATCCTAGGCAACCCATTGTGGTGAGGAATTCCCCCAGTGCGTCGGATAAACTCGGACTCTAACACACAACCAGGTCCCAGGTAGCTGCGACTTGAAATGCAATACGTACTGTTATCAGATATGCAACTCCCACCTCCTATCTTGCTTCTCCACGTTTTCTAATTACTGTCTCACAGGTTATGGAGTCGTGACCCTTCTAGCTAATTCAGCGCGCAGCTCTGAAGCTTCCTTTTCCCTCCACACCGCCATCCTAGAGATAGTGGAACTGCTTCCTAGCCAACATCCTTCGGTACATTATAGGCCTCCTCTTATCACCGACGCAAAATATGCTCCCAGCTATGACCCTCTATCCACAGTATTCCCTCAAGAAGCCAACTTGACATGAAATCTTCAGGTCACGTGTCGTCGAGCATGCACCGATGAAATCGGAAAGTGCTGCTTCAGCGCGGCATTGAGCCTCTCACTTGGGTGCTCGACTCCCCTCGGTCTCCGCGAAGTCAGACTTGATCAACTTATCAACTTATCATCCAGAAAGCATCACGCTGCTGGCGTCTCCCTCATTCCGGCCACGGATCCAGCTAGGATCCGGAGACCGGATTAATGTTTGGTAAGTCATGTATCTCCATTTTGTCTCACGTGTACCCACGGTATGCCCAGCGTCGTTTGTGCGCGGTCTGAATCAACTGAACTTTACCTCTCCCTTGGGCACTCTGAGAAACCTTCAGCATTTTCGTCCAGTAACTAGGCTCGGAGGCCCGCTAGAGCGATCCAAACGCCTTGAATAGTCTCGAGGGCCATCCAGCGTAATTCAATGGTACTTGCATCTGACCAGCCATGATACCTCGACCCGTGATACAAAGAACTTTCTCCCTACCGTGCACATCGCCCGTGACAGCCTCTGAACCCAAATTCTCATAGTTGAATGGAGCTATGTTTATCCTGGTCATTCATATAGCATCCGCCTTCGGGCACCGTGACGAAGTGGATGATGAACCCTTGAGGGCACTTGGCACCAGCTTCTGATTACGGAAATGAACTTTTTGTCGCAATCTGGGGTTGAAATTCTGTCAGACGATGCTTCTAAGGGTCCTCATAAAAACCGATATGTCGCATCGATGGCATCCCATCCCCCATCCACCAGCTAAGCTGGGGGTTTGATGCCTCGCACTACCCAATGTTGCCGCCGTGAGTTTATCTGATAACTATTGTTTGATGCAGCTGAGCTAAATGAAAACCACGCGTGGCATCAGTCTGGAGCGCGCTTCTTTCGGTCAGGATACAACTCTAGTCCCAATTGAGGTCTCGTAGGTGTTCTATACAAGACTCGTTGTTGATAGATGCTTATTCCTGTCCCACAGTGATAGTTCATTTGTGAGTATCACGCCTGCTGGCTTAGACCCATCTTATTTCCTATATCCAGGGAGTCGGTTACCTGCTGAATTTTGGACTTCTCGGAATCCTCACTATTCAAGTTTGTCAGTGATGCGGTGCATAGAATCCCCCTTCAAACTAATTGTGCCTCGCTAGTCATATACGCGACACGTTTCCGCCATGATCATTTTTTGCTCCAGATCGCAGGTGAGCGAGATTCGTCCCGTCGTGTTCCGTGCTGATCGATCAATGCTCCATGAATAGTCTTCGTAGTATTCTTTCTGGAAGTGGTAAATAGCGTCTTGGTCGCGTATAGCATGATATACGGGACGAGTATACGGTGTCTATCCTGTCTCATTACCGGGCAGAGAGACTACATCGTCGATGGGGTAGCCATGTCTGATTCGCTCTCTACGTGGGCTTTCCAAACGTTGTGTGTTCTCACCGGTTTGTGTGAGTATTCTTGTTCCTCTCTGTGTTTCGGTGAAATATTAATTCCTGCAGCTTCATCGATTGTGCAAGGTTTTTTCGCGTGGAGAATCTGGATTCTCGGGAGGTCTATTTGGATTCCAATCGCAGTGATCATGGTGAGCTCAATTCCTTGATTCTCCGAACATTTTGTCAATTGGGGCATTACAGATCTCGCTAGCCCAATGTGTATTGCTGATGACAGGTGGCATATTGGTAACTTGTTCGCAAGCACAGTTGGATACCCTAACGAGCTTACGCGACACAGAGCAACACTGATCCGAATTTGGGAGTGTTTGATCGAGATGGGGCGGTCGTGAGTTTCTCTGTTCTTTTTCCCTTTGCGTATCCGGGTGTTGACGAGTTTGAAGACCTGGTTGATAATCAGCGCCGCGTGTGATATCCTCATTACTGCTCGCACTGCTCAACTCGTGAGTTTCCTTTGCTAAACACCATTTAGTCATATCCCAAGACTCGAAGCTATATTACTGATGACATCTGCCATGGTAGCTGTTCCGCAGCGGCGTAGGATCACAATGCCGAGCTACTCAAACACTCGTCCGGAAACTCGTTAAGACGACGATCGAAACCGGTTTAGTCACCGTGGTTGCAACGCTCCTCGAATTTGCTCTCGCTCAGGCGCTGGGAATCGCTCATCACGCTGTGTAAGCTTTACGCCATCTCCACACTTGCACCTGTTCGGCGCTCATTCATGACTTGGATTCAGATTCTATCCGTTGTCAAAGTTGTCAGTATTTTTCTCCCCTCGCGCACCGAGACGCTCATTAAGTGAACTCGATACAGATACGCCAATTGCCTGCTCACGACGCTCAACGTTAGGTTGACCGTCACGAGCATAGCGAAACATCACCCTACATTACCCGAGCCCGACATCCCACTATCCCAACCGGAAGCCGCCACACGAGCGAACGCAGTCTACAAGTCCGTCGGCGTCCAGATGATCCACGAAGATGTGCCGAGGTATAGCCAGGCATTCGAAGCTTCAGAGATTCAAATAGTATGTTCCTCCGAGTCGTCATTTAAGTGATATATCCCGATGATATCGTGCACACACAGGTTTCACGAGAAATAAGAGTTCGTACATTGCCAAGGGCGATATCGCCTTCGAGGAGTACCACGAGTTTTGGGACCGAGAGTGACTGGAAGGGTTCCCTAGAATCACCTGTATAAGCAGGGGGTGATTGTTATCGATTTTTTCTATATTGACGTCGGCGCTCTGTTTTTTTTTGGCTTTCTGTACTTTTTTTCTGTAGCATTTAGGCGATCTTTTTCTAGCGGACGGTTCAACACAGATAATACCCCGGCGCATGTACGTGGCACTGGTACTAATGCGCCATATCTTTATACACTAGACAACGGCTCTAACGTTGAGTACTGTTTGTTCACCGTAGCCTTCGACACCTGTGGTCTATATCAAACGAGGGCTTCATCTCCGTAATCTCCAGCACCTCAGTGAGTGGTTTTCGACAAAATGGCTTTAAGAACGAAAGAAACCCGTACTGATTGTCGAGTTGTATTTTGGCATACATTCAAAAAAGACATCCTAAAACATTGAAAACGTCTCCACATTTTCCCCGAGCCATTTCATTTGCTGAGGGTCCGGCTTTTGTATGTATAAGCGCTTGAGGGGAAACCCTGCATCCCTTCTTTTTTCGACGACCCTGCGAATTGGCGCAATAGTTCCGAAGTGGAGACAGATAATGAGCACCTCCAACCGTGGCAATCTGACCGACACAGTGCTTTGTCCAGATGGGATATGAGGGAGGAGAAGATCAAGTAGCTCGAAATACTTTGGTGCCGGAAACCACGTGTCAGAGAGTGTGATTTGAAGTGTGTGGAGATTGTGAAGTCCGTCGTAGAGCATTTCCAAGGAAGCCATATCATTCTCCCAAAAGAGCGTCATGATGTAAAGGTGTTCAAGTCGACTGAGAAGTGTATACCCTCCTTTCGCGGCTGTGGCAGTGGTAGTGACTGGGCCAGCCAATTGCTCGATGAATGGTGTGTAATCATCACAGTGTAGGTCAAGTGATAAGCACTTTAGGGCGGGTAGGCAGAGCCTCCGGAGTAGTCTGTTCGTGAATTCGGGAGTCTCGTTTGCAATAACGAGATCTGTGAGGCTCGGAAGCAAAACAGGAATGACAGATGTGCGTGTGCCGTTCGACTCGTCGTCCGAGTCTTCAAGCTCCAGTGGACCTCCGTTACGCAAAACGAGTCTCCGCAGAGCCGGCACAGAGCGCAATAAGGAGAGAAACTGTGTGCATGAAGGTTGAACCATTTCATCGGCGTCTTTGAGCTCCAAAGTTGTAAGGTTAGTCATGGATAAAATCCAAGGGTCGTCCCAGCAGAGGCGGCATTCACGGAGTCGCAGTCGTTTGAATCGGGGTGCTAAGGAACGGAAAAGGTCGATATATCGCTGCTTCAAGCGAAGGCGTGGCCTCACTGATTCGTCTTCTGACTCGAAGCGGTAGGCATCGAGGTGGTCAGGTTCGTCGTCCTCGATGTAATAATAAGCATCGATATATAATGAGAGACTTCTACTCCGTTTCACCATCATTTGATGCCGCTCAAACGAGTCCCAAGAGGCAAGACGGAGAGTTGTCCAGAGTGCTGCAGTTGAGATGGCTACTCGGTTCCAGTGGTGGCAAACTAGTGAGACGGCCATTCGAAATGAGGGTGAACGGCCTTTGCCTTCTAGTGCATGAGGGTCCCCGATGCGGTAGAAGTCGATCCCGTCCCAGTATCGTAAACTACCCTCAAGGTGTTCATCGTCTTCATCCCTCCAACCACCACACTCGAAGATACGGGAAAGGATCTCATTGGGTAGGTCATGGATGGAGGTAGCGGAGGTTGCACGAGCAAGTTTTGGGGATATGAATGGGATCGTTGAGGTAAGATGTGATTGGAAAGCAGGCTTATCCTCCATCGTTAATGCATGCCAACACGCAACCGCCTTTGAGCTATTCTGGATGCGCACAATCGGTATGCACGAGAATTTAGAACGTTCTTGTGCTTTACTCACCTACATCCACTCAAAGCTCGACAAGGGCCGTGGGAAGAAGAGTCGGGCTATAACATATAGGAGGGGTCGATTTGATCAACCCCCCAAGGAATTGGGTGGCGGTGCTTTGTGCCTGACAGGAAATGCTAACCTAAGCGGACCAGATGAGGCAACCCCCTGAGCCGGAGGCGACTCGGACGACCACGGTCATCTACGGGACGTACCAGGACGTACCCCAGATGTTGCGAGTTTATCGACATGCCCCAAGTGAGTAGTGACAAATGCCATGCACTCCCCGCTTGGGCATTTATCCCGTTGAGGACACCGAATACACTCACCATCACCCAATGCCAGGGGCCCGAGGTGAGCGCTGGGAGTTATATGTTTCGTGGTACGACAAATGGTCCAGCAAGTCCCCGTCTGCTAAACCCAAGGAATCCCTAGTCGACCCACCCTCCAAGTACACGGATGTGGCTGGTCCACACTCGAAATCCCACCGTGTTTCCAATGAACCCAACCTACTCATCTCCCATTATCAACGTCAAAGTACGGTACAATACCCCAAGCGATACCCTCTCGGATCTACACACTATCACTCCCTGGCAACCCCATTCCCACCACCTCCCCCCCGCCTACCAACCTCTCCCTCGCCTAAGTCCAATCCGATCGTCAGTCCTCCATCCAACACCACACAGACGGCCAGGCACACACTCACCTGCGTCAACAAATCGACATCAATCTCCGGGAGTGACTCTCGAGTATCTCCAGCCCATGGAACGACTTCCCATCGTGTCGGTGGGTTCTCGATACAGAGACATATGTCAGTTGGGATATGGGCACCGTGTTCGGCATTGAAGTCGTCTCGGACTTGACGTTCCTCTGCAGCATGAGTGTGCGCAGGATCAGGCCGGGAAGGAAGGGGACGGAAAGCTCAAGTCAGATCATGTATGCGCAGTGAGAAGGTGGGCGGAACATGCTCACCTTCGGTCATGGCTTCGAGTTGGACTATCATACCTTCGATGATCTTCTCAGCAGCTTCCCGGTATTGTTGTCTTCTTGCAATCTCGACGAGGAGTTTGTTGAACGATATCTGATATTGGACGAATCGATGGTGTAGGTCTTCGACCACTAGTAATCGCTGCTGTAGGCCCTCCAGAAGATTCTCGCAGTCTGCCTGTAGTCCAGGAAGCAGGCCAAATGTCAAATTTTGCGCATATATGCTGGAATTTGGCTAAGAGGGAAACGCACCTCGACCTCATGCTGTTTATGAAGCATGTCTGACATGATCTCTCCCAGTTCGTCTAGGTCGTCTAGTACGCTACGACTCGCATCTAGCTGCTGTTGCGCAGCGGTTCTAGCAAGGAGAAGTTTATCGCTGGCACATGTACCCTCAATAACGTGGCTGAAAGAAACCAATTCCCTCACTTACTGCACCTCCTGGATTAAGTGAATGTCCTCTTCCAGTTCAACCATGATTGCTGGTAGCTCGTCCGTGTCTCTATGCATAGCTGCAGAAAGGGAACATGGGTTGGGTATCTCGCGCAACAAAGCCATAGCTCTTACCTTGCATTTCCTCTTCGGAATGCGATACTCCAGCTTCACTATCATGGAGTGCATTCGCCATCTGGCCGTAATGTGATGCCAGACTCTCGAGATGTCTCGCCATAGTCGTCGTCGTCTTCTCCTGTGCAATCAGGAAGGAGTCAATAGGGATGGGCGTCTGTGCGGTCGAGACGGGAAGCAAGTCACGAATCGATGACACCGTGGCCGAAAGCGTCTCTGGATAATCATACGTTGCCGAAACGACATCCTAATCCCGACCCCACATCAACATCCTACCAGCAAACCAAAACGCATAACACGTACATCAAGTCTCACCCGATCACTTTCCACAGCATCCAACATCTGTTCAATCGCACTCTCGTCTACGAAATCCCGGAGTGTCTTCCATGTCGTTCGATCGACATTCTTCCGGGACTTGGTGCGATCGAAGACGTGCTCGCGGACGGTGGCTGAGGGACTTTGGGTCGGGTCGATTAGGCCGTTGGGTTTGTCTTTGGCTCTGTCGAGGGAGTGTTGGCTTCCGAAGAGAGAGGAGTTGGAGGAGGTTTGGTGGAAACCGGGTGGGACGAGTTGAGTGCCGAGGGATTCGAGGATGGAGTCAAGGGCGGATGTACGCTGTGACCGGACGGTGTCCCATTCCTAAATACGATGACATGGTGAGAATTTGGATGAACTAGTAGAGGTTAACTGTCTCGTACGCGGATTTGTCTGTCAACCTGAGCACGTTTGTGTTCGATGCTCTTCGCCACGCTCGCAGCAAGCTGTATCACGTCGGAGCAAAACAAGAGCATTTGGTAAACAATGAACAAGTATGACAAGCAACAAAGACATACCTTGAGCTGCTCAATGACCGCCTCACTGATCCACTTTACCTTGGCGTCGAGCGCGAGCACGTCCACAGCACACTGAGCAGACGCGTTCACGAGAGAGTTCGCCTTTGAGCAAAGTTGTTCACCATGCTGAAGGGCTTTCTTGGACTGTAGCACCAGTGAGACTAGGTGTGGTTGTTCGGGGCGTGTTGTGGTTGGCGGAGATGCCATCACTTGAGCTCGCTGTCTGTCGGTGCAGCACACAAACCTGGGGATGTGGCTGTGCACCTCATTCTCTACTTACCCTGAATGGAACTACTATAGTGTAAATCCCTACACACTGGTACAGTATCATCACAAGATGGATTCAGAAGACGCTGATGGCGAGTCGTATACAACGCACCTTTGGACAAAACTATACGTCGTCCAGAATCTCCCAAAACACCAGATTCTGTCGCAAACAACGAGTCTCACTGATCAGGACTAACGTCCCCCAGCCCTGAAACTTCAACCGATTTTCGGTTCGCTGATATTGTCCGCAGTTTAATATCGCTTTGTCGAGGCTCCAATCCCGCAGCTTCATAGCAACATTTTAATCATCAACAATGCTGTTATGAGCCATTGGGTTGGTACGTGTCTCGCTTTATCTCCAAGTCGCCTGAGGTCACTCAACGAATTCAAGGAAATGATGGATAGAGGATCGACAGTCACTCAGTTTCGACTTTTCGTCGAATCGCAGTAAGCTTCAAATTTATAGGACTTCACGTTACTTGCCACTCTACAGGTTTAAGCACCCTTGATTGTGGGCGTTCCGAATAGCTCCACTTGATTAAGTCTTTGTCAAAGGGATGCATCATGCGGGTCTAAGAAGGATGATCACCTCATCGCAGCTGCGCTAACCACACCACGACTGCGGATGCGCTCGAAACTTACTCCGCGCGTTCTTATTCGAGGGTATCCATGACGTTGTTGACAAACACTCATGCATCCATGTTAGTCTTACTCCGTCTCCCGGATGCATAAAAGGACGACCGTTGAAAGGCTGGCATCCCAACCTCAGCTGCTCTCTCAGTTGAAAACTCAGTGACATCGTCTTCGATCCTCGATCCTCGATCCTCACCCTCACTCTCACAATGCGTTTCTCTATCGTACTTGCTGCTCTCG
>JBBPJZ010001061.1:0-10493 GCA_038089015.1 Chalciporus aff. trinitensis
AGGCTCGAAACCGCTGCCTATCCCGCCCCCTTACCTGTCACTGCATGTATCGAGCCGAGCACGGCCTCACCTATCGCGCGATCCTGATCTTCGGAGAAGGATGTCCGTCGAACATAGCAAACAGGAATGACAGTCCTCGGTGCCCTCTCTCTCGTGCGCTGACTAAGAATAAGGAAGCTCGCTGCGCTCGCGACCTTATTCCGCCATGATAGCAAACTGTAGGTTTTTGGTAAGGCTTGAGGGCTCCCCACCAATCGGATGCATCAATCCCACAGCAAGTCGGTGATGCTTAAGCGTTCGTTTGAGACGTTTTGCAGATGTATACTACTGCTCGTTTGTATGTTTTGATCGACATCCATGCAGCTAATTATATCAACATAGTACTTGTTCCGTGGGGAATGTAAGAGTCAGGCGATTAAATAATATCTATTGTTGGGGGGTATCCGTACAAGTACTGCAAACGACACGAAAACAGTTGGATGTGGCAAAGAGCGACGAGATCATGATGGGACAGAAAACTGCCAGTGAAAGGAGTGAAATAAAACACAAACAAGAAAAAATACAAATAAAATAGAGATAAAGCGAAGGTAGCTTTTACATTCCGAGTGGCAGATCGTTAGCGCACATGTCGCAAAAAAAAAACAATAAGAGAGGGGAAGCAGTCGGTATACGACGGTGATACGGCCATTATCTGTCATTAAAACAGATGCCCTGCGCAAGGACCGGACGCGAAGAATGCGGCATTTTGTTAAGGACCTACGATCCTCTGAGGTCGCGTTGATGCCTCGCTGGGAGAAGTACTCGTCCGAGCATTTAGAACACCTGTGTGAGCTCGAGCTGCTCAGAAGAGTCCTGGCTGCCGAATGTACCCGATCCAAGGGAAAGGGACGACGACAGCGCCAGCGATTCATTCGTGTGGGAGTTCATATATGGGCCCGAAGCAGGTTGGACAACGGTAACGTCTTCTGCAGAGGGAACCGAGGGGTCTGTGTTCCTAGAGCACCCGCTAAAGGATGAACAACGACTTCGTGGTCCATTCCTTGACTTGAACTCAACCTGCGACGCGTGAACGCTCGACCAGCGCAACACAGAGAGCTGTGCAGTATAACGATTGCTCTGGAATGAAACCGCATCGTCGACCATTGGGGATCGTGGGTTGCCATCTTTAGTCAAGTCCCATAGACGACCGTTCAGCTCGTCGCATTCCTGGGTAACACCCTCGGCATACTTCCATGCCTTGTCCCTCTCCGACTTGAGGTGTTCGACCTGCTCCATCAGTTGTTCTTTCTCCCCATTGCATCGTTCGAGCGTGTCGTGCATCTTCCGCAGTGCCATCGCTAGCGCGCTCCGGTTATGAACCTCCCGTAAGCTCTTTAGCTGAGCCAGTTTCTCGGTGATCTCGTGGAGCTTTTCCGCGAGCTGGTCAAGCGCCAGTGAGACCTCTGTAAGTCCCTCTATCGTCCGAATGGCAGCGACAGAGCCATTCGTCTCGGTCCCTTCCACATGCCCTGCCATCGCACCCAGCAGCGTCCACCGTTTCCGCACAAGTGCCTTGTACCGCGCCTTAACATCTGTCCGTTGCATTTCCAGACGATGCGTCTCGTCCGCGATTTCACCCTCCAACATGTCGGGTTTCAACAATCGAATCGACGAGCCTTGCGATGACATCTGGATAGCCCGCGACACGATGCTTTGCAGCTCATCCGACGTGAACGTCCACTTGGCAGCTTCCAGCGTCAATCCATGCCGCTTTGGAGCCGGCTTAAGGAACTTGGGAGGAGGTTTTGATGCAGCGGCATATAGCTTGGGGCATGAGGACAGAGGAGGGGTACTATCGCTGCCGTGGGAAGAGACGGGACTGAAGAGACTGGGTACCGAAGGATTTTGGACCATCCCGTTGGGTTTGCGAGGTCCACCAGGAGATGGACGCGATCCCGACCGAGTTCGCGTTACAGTATCTAGGGGAGTGGACGTGGAAGCTTCTCGAGCGTCTGTGGAAGAAACCCGTGATGAAGATGATTGGGATTCGGGACTGATGCAGAGCGGTGATACTGAAAGACTCTCAGACGAACCAGGGGCGAGACGTGGATCAAGAGGGATGGGGGGCTGGTCCTGCGATGAATTCGACTTGAACCGATGACTCTGGTCACCTGGGGTGGGTGCGCTAGACCTGAGAAGAGATGCCTGGATACCTCTGCCTTGTAGAAATTCCTGCGGGAACCATTCTTCTGCCTCAGGAAGGTCCAAGTGGAGGAGGTTGGGTATCGATGTGTTCAAGGCGGATTTTTCCTGCTCAGGGAACGGGTCGTTGATTGTGTGACGAAGGACAGGAGAAATCGGCGATGGGCTCCTTGAGCCCAAAGAAACCATCGACTCCGTATCACTTTCTCGTTCGTCAGATGTGGTTTCGCCAGGAGACAATGTTACCCGATCCTGGCGAGCTGTTCCACTGTGATGCCGTGATTTGCGGTGTTCAACGACAGAAAGTACGAAGGAATTCGCAGCGAGGGCCCATTCAAGTGTGGTCCCGGAGAGTGCAGAGAGATTCCCAGACGTAGGTGCCGGGGGCGTATTCACAGCAGTTTGGCCACTGCTACCCTGCGAGGGCGTTGGGACGTCCGGAAGTGGACGAATCGCAGGAATTATGAGGGGCGTAGGTGTCGGTTTCTTGAAAGCATGGATATACTAGGTTAACGCAGGAAGCACCATCTAACAACCGTTTGGGGACTTACGAGGCGTAGAGGGGGTGTAGGATCCCTGTCAGACTGACCCCAGGGGTCAGTCCTCGAATGATCGCTGGCCGATGTAACACTAGCACAAGTGTCTCTCTGCACTGGCAGGTAAACAATACCTGGGCAAAAATCAGAGATGTCCTGATAAATGGGACAATACTAACCATCTCGAGATACAACGTTGTGCTCTTGTGATAACATTTGCTTGAGACGGTATTCCTCTACCGAATCTTGCGGTTTTACGAACCCCTGAGACGCAGCGTCAAATCTCGATTCAAAGCAACACTACTCGAAGCGCCAGACGCACCATGATGTCAATGAAATCCACTGCTATATGATCGTGTGTAATGGCAATATCGCAGAGGGCGGAAGATTCGGTCAATCTTTAGTTACTATGACCTTCCGTAGTACTGATAGTAGTTATATCGAATAGCTGAAACGTTAGTTGTTTCAGCAATTTCATATAGACCAAGACTCGAGCAAGAAGCGAATGACGGGTCGGGGATACCGCCGGCACGTGTATCAGGACATGGGTTCGACTGTCTCGTGAAGATTCTTGCTGGCGACGTGGAACCATCGGAACCATACAGTTGGCCTGTTCAAACCATGGCAACTGGGCGTGAAAGGAAGACCCGGCTTGCCCGATACGACTGTACTGCGTTTCAGCTATTACCCGAACCTGACCTCGTTGACGTTTTAATTTTCCGTCTTTTGGGCAATGACCTGGCAAAGTAGTATATAGATGTTGTTCGATCATCCGATCTTCTTCCTCGGTATCTACCCTACGTCCCGTATCCCTCTCGAAGGCTCTTCGTTGGGTGTACATCTTAGGGGAAGAAAAGAAGGTTGGCATACGATCCAATTGCTCTGTAGCGTCGTTCTCATGTTTGTGTTTTCCCGCGAAGGAGTCGCTGCATCTGATAAAATCAGCGATCATCAGAGGATTTGCAATGATCTGCTGGTGAGGTTGCCCCGCGTCTACTGATGGGGTAACCGTGACCAAGGTAACACAGACATCGAAAGTTCCCCGATAAGTATACAAGGTAATACCTCTGAGTGCTGTGTGCCATGAGTGCTAGTGAACAATAGACCCGATATCGGCCCGGGGATCTCGATACTTGATAATCCAGGATGATTCTCGCAGTTGCGAGTACGCGTGTACCCACCCTTGGCAGCTCATTTCGAAAGCCTGAGTACTCCGGCCTTGTCAGTTGTCACCTCACGGGCCTCCGAGTTTCATTTGCCCGAATAAGGCGACAGGAGGCTTCCCGTGCAGGTCTCTCAAGAGGTTCATGGGATGTTCAGCATGATGTTCCAAGAGGCTCCCATCCACTAGTCTCTAGCTATGGCCGTTTTTAGAACGTATGTTCTGGAGCCTTAGAGGTGGGTTTCTGGCCAACATACGAAACCCACCTCTTGGGACTGTTGCCCCAATGAGCGTAAGAAACCGTTGGAGTGATTGGTGGGTGTCCATACAAGTAATGCAAACAACATGAAAGACGTGACTTAGCAAAGAATCAGAAGACGAAGGGAAAGACAAGGAGAACAAAGAGGGAATAATGGACAAAAATGAGAGATGAAAAAAAAATAAGCATAAAAATGTAGAGATGGCTATGTTCCATTGAATTCTAATGTCTTGCACGCTTCCGTCGAATGATGAATTCGTTCGTCGGGCTCGTCTGCGGGAGAGAGGCGCTCTCGGAGGTAGGGAGTGCCTCAGGGGCATCTTCCCCTGTACTAATCCCTGCACCTACCTCCGCCTCGTCATCTGCATCCTCCTCCTCTGTTCGCTGCCTTTTCAGGGATGAACGTGCGACAACAGATCGGCCGTTCGTCTCCGTCTTAGTCATTGACCCCGGCACATTAGTCCGTGGTGTCTTCTGTGACCCTTCGACCGCCCTTGCCTTAGGTCTGCTCTTGGGTGTTGCCTGTGCATCTCCATCCACGTCCTCTTCTCCCGGCCCGTCCTGTGCCGCCTCAGCATCATCCATCTCGGCGTCACTCACCGCACGCTCCTCTTCCTCCGCAGTCGGTGTGGGCGGACGACGTACGACTGGTCTTGGCTTCGGCCTCGGCCGTGATTTAGGTGCTTCCTCGGGCTCCGGTTCAGGCTCTGTTTCTGTCTCTTGACCTCGAGCACCACCCTCGACGCCGCTCTCTTCGTCGCTCGTCGCTCCGCCCTGACCACCTTTAGCTTTCCTTCCCTTGCCGCCAGCACCTGAACACACGAACACAAACATCAACACAACAAGGAAACAGGGGACAGGACACGTAAATGACGTGCTCACCTTTGTGCATAATCGACACGAGCTTCTTCTCATATGCCCTCAGCGGGTCCCACAGCTTCGCAGTTGGCTTCACCTCCAGCTTAGCATCGCTCACGAGTTGATCCAGATACGCTTTTCTATCATCCGGCGTGTTAGCATCCACATCATCATCACGAGAACGCGCGACAACACCACTCACAAGGCCAACCCATCGCGACTCTCCACACCCGTCAATAGCGGGACCATCGTCCTGAAAAACGTCACTGCATTTCCCAACTTTTTCTTCTCCGTTTTCGTTCCCCCTTTACTCTTCCCCTGACTCTGTGACACGCCCTTCTCGAACGTAGATACACGTCGGATAGCTTCCCTGAGAAGTTCCTTATGGATTCGTAGGACAAATCGAGCGTCAAGTCGTCGGACGACGGCAAGCTGGGCACCGCGAATGAGGAATGCAGAAGACAGCTGTTTGGCGAGTCCGATCGTGTGTTCTTCATCTTCAACGACGCCATCCATGACGAGTGAGAATGACTGCAATATGGTGTTAGAGTAAACTTGTATTCGTGTATGCGATATGCTGGGGAACATACCTCCGTCATGGCCTTCTTCACGACCTCAACGACGATATCCCCGTTCTCGTTGTACATGCCTTCTTCGCGAAGGACATCGATAATTACCTTCGTGCAGAGATCAAATGCGGGTCCAAGGCGTCCATAGTTTGCAAGCAAGATTGCACTATGCCTGATATGTACCGCACCAGCACGGATCGCACGCAAAAAGGTGGACACGGTCGCCATGAACTGGTATTCTTGCTCGAGCAGGGAACGCGGCGGAACTTGGGCTAGGAAGAATCGGATCAGTGCCACGTAGTATCGCACGTCAAAGAACAAAACGCACTCCGCTCGACAGGGGACTTTGCCTTGCCTTTTGCAGCACCCTTGCCTTTCCCCTTTCCACCTTTGGCAGTAGGAGCAGGTTCCTCCTCTTCGTCTTCGTCACTCCCATCCCGCTCACTCTCATCCCGCTCTTCGTCTTCTTGTGCGCGTCCCCCATCCTCCAGCAACTCTGCATACTGTTCCACACACCCCTGGAGGAACCCTGCGCACCGATGTTGAACCTCCTCGCTCAACTGAATCGAAAGAGGCTCTGTGGGCAGTGCATCTCCTCGGGGCGAGGTTGCTTGGCTGGGACAAAACAGGATGTGAATGTTCATCAAATTCTGGAAGGCCTGGTATCATGATAGGTTAGTCTGTGGATGGCATGCCAGGACGAGAAACACTCACCGCTCCCTTGACGCTCTCAGCCGTATTCGACTGCTGCCCGACGACATAATCGACCAGATTCTCCAAGAACGAATCTCGTTGCTCCCGAAGCGTTTGACGGTACTTCTCACTGTCGGCTGACGTATCCCTCGCGTCCGGCAAACCCCGAGCTTTCCATATGATATGCAAGCCGAGTAAATGCAGCCCCTGTTCGATCATCTATCGTGGGGCGTAAGTTCAGTCCAGGATCTACGAAGAGGACATAGACTCACCCGCTCTTCTTCTCGGTACCCAAGCTTGCCCCGCTCGACGAGTGCACAGATGATATCCCAGGCACTGCTCTGCTTCCCGCCCTCATCTTCCTCCATCCACGCGCATATATCCCTCGACCCTCCGAGGGCGCACAGTCGGGCACATACCGCACCCAGGGCGAGCACTTCGTCCTCTGAAAATGACGCAACCTCGATCTCCTCGCGGCCCGCGACGGCATCACGCAATTGGGTCGCAAGTTCGTCCTCGAGCTCAAGAATCTTTGTGCTATTCGTGTTTGTAAGCGACGTAGCAGCAAGGAAGTGACGAATGGCGGCCACAGCCTTGTTGAGCACCGGCCGGGATGAATGGGAGAGGAACTGTTTTGAGACGTCGTCCCATAGGCTCCCGTACGCCTATTTATGAAATGAGTCAACGTGTTATTACAGTCCGGAAAACACGGATACGCACGTTCATCATCCGCATCTCGAGATAAAGGTCCAGATTCATTAGCGGAGGAATGAGCAACACTTCCGATATCCGGTTCTCGTCGGTTTGATATTTGATGAACAACCTCGGTAACCCCTTAATAAGCGCACGCGTCATGTCCGATACGACCGTTTCTTCCTCGCCCTGGCGCAAAAATGGGATATAGGGATGCATGACAGTTGACGATAGTAACGTGGGACTAACCTTCTTTCCACTCGTAGCCACCAGCTTGCCCCGGCGTAACGACGCCACGAGGACCTCGAGTAACACGCTTTCTTCGACTTCTGATAACCGCCATGCGGGATCGACCGTCGTCTTTGCGGACTCTACGAGCGAGTCAGGCCCGTCCATATCTTCGTCTCTTCCGGCTGAGTGGTCGAGCAACAGGACATCCAAGATACCCTCCCAATCGCTGACAGCGTCGATCTCGTCCCACAAGGCCTCTACAGCAAGTGCTGTCCGTCCCCTCGGGTCAGCGCCCGTCACAGTCGGTAAGTGTATGCGTCGACCAGGTGCCACACCACCCTCGCCCGACAAGACACTTTCTTCCTCGGCGGCCTCTGATACCTTGTCGAGCGACTTGCCCCACTTGACAAGTAGCATTGAAAGCGCCTTCACACCAGCCCTTGCCTTAGCCTTGTCACCTGCCTTGTTCTTGTTACGCCCCGCCACGACAGCCACGCGTTCCTCTGCAAGTTCTTGCCAGATAGCCGCAACAAACGGTGACACAGCCTTCCTCACCCGTGCCTCTGCATCATACACGAGCAAACACATGCGTTCTCGTTCATCATCCTCAAGGAGAGCATGACCATCGATCGCGCTCAAAACGCCAATCACGGTGGTGCGTACACTTAATTCGGTATCGCCACCGGCCATCTCGAGTAATCGGGGTTTGAACCGTTCGGTAAAGTTTGTGAGGGATCCGACGTATTCGGATTGTGAGTATACGGCTGCGAGTGCCCGGACTGCTTCGAGGCGGACTGGGGTGCTTGAATCAGAGAGAACCCATCCGACATATCGGAGGTAGGACGTGTCAAGGAAATGTGCGGGGTGGTGCGTGAACCATGCGCCTAAGGCTTTGACACACTCTGCGCGAATGTTTGGGTCCAAGTCACGATATCGGTTCACGAAAACACTGAAGGAATCGGTTGAGTGAGAGCCGAAGGTGCGACGGGAGGGGTGCTCACCTGTCTACAGTGTCTTTAAGGTATTCGGCAAGGACAGTGCGTCGTTTGCGAACTTCAGCTGCTTTTCCATCCAAGTCCTTTTCGCGCACACCAGTTGCCTGCTTGTTGGCCCTGCGTTTGCGCTCACCTTCGCGTTGTCGTCCGACGATCTCTGCTTCCTTCTCAACGGCAGCAGCGACCTGGCAGAGGGCAGTCTCCACTTCGAGTGCGACAACGGTGGCAGTGTGACGGAAGGAACGTATTGGAGATGAGGACATGACGGTGACCCAGTTTTGTAGGGTGATGATGAGGTCGGAATCGTATAGAGATCCGAGATCTGCAGCTGCAATAACGAGACGCTCTATGAGCTCCGAGAGTGCAGCACGGAAGTGTTTGAATGCTGGGAGTTTGGAGGTGAGTGGATATATGGGAGAGTTTTCCTGTTAGGAGAGGGTGAGCAAGGAATACAAGCCAAGGAAAACCCGTTTACCTGCTTGAGTCCCTCTGTAAAGTTGTCGAGCAAGTCGATGACACCATCATAGTCGACTACTTGGTCTGCATCGACCGAATCGTTGCAACCACACGCACGTAGTATACAGTTGATGAGTTCTGCCTGAGCAACCCCCGCGCTATTTGAGAGAGACTCGAGGAAATCCTCGGCTGTGGACTGCAGCGCGGCAGAGGGGTTCAGGATCGCGTCTGAGCTGCGATGAGTGGACCCAAAGGGTAACAGTGTCAGACACGTACTGAAGAGTGGGTTGTCTGTTGCAATCTTTATGTCCGTCGCGAGTTTTGTGGCATCGACACCTGCTTTACCCTTGCGCGTTCTCTGCCTTGGCTTCGGAGCCACTGTGGACTTGGCTGTTCGTGGTTTCTTCGCGGGTGGTTGAGTCTTTGGTTTCGCCTTTGGTTTTCTTGGTGCGACTGGTTTCTTGGGCGGAGTAAACTCGCGTTCGTCGTCCTCACTCTCCTCTTCTCGAATGTTTTCTGATTCATCGCTCTCTTCTCCGTCGTCTCTCTTCCGTTTATTCGGTGCTGTACCGTGTCAGATTTTAGCTTGTGTTAAGAATGAAATACTTACACGAGATGAACTGTTTTACTTGTTTTCTGTCGCGTTGAGAGCGACGAGGTGCAGAGGAGGATGTGTCTGCCATGAGAAGAGGAGATAACTCAGCTTGGATATCCATAACCATAACTTGACCCGTGGATAACTCGTTAAACGAAACGCGAACGCGTCACAGTCATGTATCACCAAATATGGAATTTCGATCCAGACCACTTTTTTTTTGTTAATTTGCGAATTATTTATTTTATTTCTCATGAAATTATCTCGTCTTTCCCGTCTTCCTCGAGCCCACTCGATCAACCTCAAACATGCTGCACCAGGGAATGCAAACCCATTTCTGCTGGAGAAAGCCAACCCCCTAGACAGGAATCATCCAGCGCTGAAATTGACTATTTGCAGGCTACCTTCATACTCCTGTCCTCAGTTCACCATACGAGCATTCCCCAATGGAGTCTTGCAAGAGCCTAATAATTACGTGCCAATCAGCCCACTTCTAGCAACGGGGGTTTTGCGTGCGAAGGGTAATAGAAGTGGAAAGGCTTGGTGGTCAAAGGTAAATGTGGATCCAGAGAAGATAAACCCAGAGGTTGCAAACTCGCCGACCAAACCATGGAACCAAGACGTTGCAGGGTTCAAACGCAAAAAGTGGTTGACAACCGCAAGCATAGCAGGCGTTCGTATGGCTGCACTTGCTGAAAGCGGAAGCCGTAGTCTCGGTCTTGCATTCCGCACTGCCAAAAAGACCACCAGCAAGTCTTCCGTTGTTCGCAGGAGATTGCGATCAAAGGTCACAGCCGCTATCCGTCTTGTCGCCTGTCGAGACGCCGATGCTGTTGATGCACCGGAGAGCGGCGTACCGGTGGGCATACTTCATTTTGAGATCGCCCTTGCACTGACCGAACTGCCTCTCAGCGTCCAGAGGGATCACATCCTCCGCTCAAATTGATCACCAACCCACTCCCACAAGATGAACAGCTCATCTTACAAGGTAAGCATTGTGTGCTGTCTCACCACCTTCTCGCCTTGAGCACTCCCCAGGTTGGACGTACATCGTCGTGCCCCAACTCTCCCTCTACCGAATGCCCATGCCAAATATTGTACAGCACGTCCGAAAAGCATTTCAGCGCATGAAGCAGAGCGCTCATCATCTAGAGGAAACTTGGGCTTCCAAAAAGACTCTAAGACCTCCTTTGCACAGACCTCCTCTACATCCAGCCTCTTGGCATCCGCCTGCTAGGCCTGCTCAACCACCTGTGATACCCTCA
>JBBPJZ010001062.1:0-10484 GCA_038089015.1 Chalciporus aff. trinitensis
CTCTCAGATCTCAGTACTCGTACTCAGTGCGCGTTTGGATGGACTACCCGCTGATTTCTTCGCTGACGACACTCTCCGCAACCCAAAAGTCATTGCTTGCCAAAGGTCAGTTATCTCACGTTCCCTCCCCTCACTCACAGTTGAATTCAACAAATCTCTAGGCGGATTTAGGGACATATCTGACGTCCTTCTAGCCACCCCTAGCGACGTCTCACGCGCCTGTAGAATACCGCCTCAGGATGCTACCAAACTCGTCACCCTCATATGTCGAGCACAGGCTCAACTGCTGCATCCGCTCAGCGCATTCTTATCCGACGACAACGACACCATCACGACAGGGGACACAGAACTAGACGCCATCCTCGGTGGTGGAATTCGGACAGGTATGGTGTGGGAGGTCGTCGGTGAGAGGTAAATGCATCTCTTGGTCAGATTCTCCGACCCCCCGTCTCGGAGCTAAGGCCATCCCAAACCAGTGCGGCTGGCAAGACACAATTCGCTCTCCAGCTATCTCTCCTCGTCCAGCTACCATCTAATCTCGGTGGCCTCTCGGGATCAGCGTGTTATATCACCATTGCGTCACATCTCCAAACATCGCGGCTGCAGCAGATCCTCGACGCTCACCCCCTCCTCTCTCGCTCGCACTGTAACTTCGCGGATGTGCAGACCGTCCAGACGTCGACGATTCCAAAGCTCCTTCACGTCCTATCGACATTCCTTCCCCAATACATCGACACCACTTCCAAAAGCCCCTCCTCAAAGTCAGTAAAACTCCTCGTCATAGACGCCCTCGCAGAGCTATTCCACTCTGCTGGGAAAACGACGACACAGACCCTTGTCGAACGCTCTCGACAGATTTCCCAAGTGTCTTCACGCTTGCACATCCTTGCAAATAAATACCAACTCGCCATACTCGTGCTCAACGAAGTGATCGACGTCGTCGACCGCAACACATTCCCAGCTGGTGATGAAATGAGCTACCGAGACCAATCCAGGCTGTTCGGTAGGGCCGATAGCATTGCTGGCGAGGACCGCAAAGAAGCTGCGCTGGGCCTCGTGTGGGCAAACCAAGTGAATGCACGTATCTTCCTTACGCGGACGGGAAGGAGACGATACTTGCAAGAAATCGAGACCCTGAAGAAGCGATCAATTGGTGAAGGGGAAACCCCAGCTGGCCGTATAGCGACGGCGGTGGAGGACCAGCACGTTTTAATTAGGCGACTGTCCGTCGTGTTCAGCTCTGTGTCTCCACCCGCCTCATGTGATTATATCGTCACAGCTGAGGGCATCTCCGTTATTCCTGGAAGCACCACCTCGTTGACCGCGTTGCATCCAACGAGCACGAGTCGTCCAGCAACAAGTTCCACTGTGACGAAAGAGAAGGGGAAGGATCAAGTCGCCCCTCTGGACGCTGGATACGTCGCTGACACGTTCGCTGTCGAGAGCAGTAGACCGCCTACACCCGAAAATGAGCTAGGTCCCGCCGACGATGGCGACGAGTGGGATACCTTTTGGGAACAAAATACTTTGCCAGACATCGCCTATACTCAGACAGACCTTCCTGGTACATACCCGACGTCTAATACATGATGCCTTTTGTTTGTCATGACCTTCTGTGCGAACGCTAATGGGAAGACGACCCTACATTCTCAAATGGGCACAAAATGTTACATCCATTGGTGCTGAACTTTAGACGACACATACAAACACGATCTCGAGGAACTGGTCACCGAGTGCAAGAAATAGGGCTACAACTAAGGATGTAAGGTGTACGAGATACACTGAACGTGACCGTCTTCGGTCTTTCAAAGAGGGACATCGCTCCACTGGGATTCCTTCCGCGATCTAGCAGAAACCTTGACGGGGGGAGGCGTAAAGTTCTCATTCTCGTCCAAGGCGTGCATGTGGGCAGCGAAATGCGAGCTAGGCGCTTTGGTGATCGGGTACCGAGGGGTGATCTTGACAGCACCAGGGAACTTGTCGATCCACGACACAATAAAACCGATCATGGCTGGAATACGAGATCGATGGGTATGATGGGCGTCGTCTGAGCGAGGATGACTCACCGAAGGTATGGATGACATACGTCATGGCAAGTTGTACACCCGCGATTGCACAGGGATTACTCTCCTTCGCAAAGTCGTTGCACAATCCCAGGGCGCGATCCTGTCGCGCGTGGTACGTCAGGGTGATGGCTTGAGCTAGGAGGACGATCAGAACTAAGCCAACCGTCAAGAGGAGTGATCGCATACCGACACCGAACAGCCAGCAAGCGGCAAACATGCCAAGGTTTCGAGTATTACTAGCTTCTTCATGTCTGCTCACGAGTTGGTGGCACAAGCTGGAAGAGTTCGATTAAACACCAGATTTCAAGCAGGGGTAGATGGGACTGTGGCACTCACCTGCCGATAATGATCAACAGGTTGAGTAGTCCAAAGAAAGCGGCCAGGATCTGAAATGCTGGGTAACCGTATCATTTCGTGCGCGCTCGTACTCTCATTACAAAGACGCACACCCAGCTGTCTTGTCATGAAAAGCGACGGCACAAAGTGCTAACAAGGAGATATCAGCGATAACGATAACAGCTAACAGGGAAGTTGTCAGTAATCAACGTTGTGGTGAGCTAGTGCTTGAGTAACGTACAAATAGTGATCATCCGAGCGAGGGCGAAAGGGAAAGGCATGGTGTCACAGACAACCGATCGATCTGACAGAGAGAAATAGATAGAAATGAATGTTATAGATGCTGAGTATGAGTTTGGACTGGCAGAAGGTGATCTTGTTAGCTGGCTTTTGAATGACGACGCATGCCAATTATATAGCGTGCTGTGGATGGATTAGCTTCGATGAGGTGGACAAAGGAAGTCTGTGGAACGGCAAGGCTCATTATTGTGGTGCCGGTGGACCTATAGGAGAGCCGGCTTCCTATATGGCTTTCCACACCGCATCTAGGGGATGTGGAATGCCCAACGACGCACGGGTAGACAAAGAAAGTCGAATTAGCAAGTACACAGGGCCTCCTAAATTCACAGCGAGGTTCTTCTATGCAACATAATGATTGATATAAGGTATGCCACAACTACAAGCAAATCAGGGTCAAAGCAGAGCGAGTTTACACAGAACGAACCAAAAATCGATAACCATACATTCCATCATACACTCTTTATTCGCTGAAACTCCAAATCCGAATATCACCGTCGTCACTCCCCGATACAATCTTGTCTTCTCCAAGGCCAAGACATGTCACCGCACCACGATGACCGAACAGGGTCGCCGTACATCGACCTTCCTCACGGTTCCACACCTGCCATTCAAAGCGTTCAGCACACATTAAACAAGGCATACAGTGATCTGACCTTGATCGTCCGATCATGACTCCCACTGACAAGCCTAAGTTTATCACACGCCACTGCCCACACGCCCTCGATATGGCCAAAGAGGGTCCGCGTCGCTTTGCCTGTCTCCACGTCCCATACTTTGATTGTATTGTCCAGACTCCCGGATATCAACACGGGTTTCTTGGAGGGCGAGCTGTTCGGGTGTTTCAGCGACTTCCTTGCTGCACGGTCCAAGATCCGCGTATCATCCACGTTGTCGCTTGATGTCCTCTGAGTAGAAGAGGACGCGCCGTCGTGAGTGATCACAGCACAGATGTCCGCAGGATTCGACGCTCCACCAGCCTGCAGGACGTTCGTAGACGAGTCCTCGGCCATATGGACTGTCTCTGAGACCTGTGAGCTAGTATCCTCGTCGGTATCTTCATCCACATCCAGGATTCTTAAGCTCTGCACCTGGCCCACATGCCCGCTGAACTGACGGACACAGGTTCGCTTCGCAAGATCCCAAAGACGAATATTGCCGTCATCAGACGCGGAAAAGAGCATCTTGCCAGTGTCTATATTGAGCGACGACCGGCAAGGATCTGGGCGTGCGCTTGGGCTTCCATTGGCATCCCAGAGCCTCACGGCATTGACCCAGTCACGATGTCCGCGAAGGGTGAACGCCTCCCCGGTACAAAAGTTCCATATCTTGACGGTCGTGTCGACGCTTCCACTCGCCAAGACGCTGGCATCAAAATTGAGACAAACGACGCCTTCAGTATGTCCTTCAAGCGTTCGTATGCATTCTCCCTTGCGCCAGTTCCAAACCCGAATCGTGTGATCCATGCTCCCAGTGATCAACACTGCCTCGTCAAATTGTAACGCTCGTACGGCCCTGGTATGACCCCGTAGACAGCGTACTTCGAGACCGGTCTCGAGGTTCCAAACCCGCACGGTGCGGTCGTATGAGCCTGTGATAAGGATCGGGAAAGATGGGTGTTTGAGAGTCTCACTGAACTGGAGACACATAACACCGTCGGTGTGACCTCGTAGGGTGCGTACATGACATCGACCACGGCGCCAGTTACGCTCCACAGTGAGACGCTCGCTGTAGACGTCTTTCCATGGGCGTGTCAACGTTTCCAGGGGAATGTGGAGGTCGGGGGGTGGGGGACTCGAGCAGGAGAGGGGTGATAAAGTAGAGGCAATGGAAGACGAGGATGGCATGAGCCGTTGGTGAGGAACAGAGTGATTATCAGACCTCTGGCGTTTGAGAGGTCTACTAGAAGAAGCCTCGGTGGATTCCAGCTCCCGTTTCGAAGACGTGGGAGAGGCTGGCTGCATCAGAGGGGAGACCGAACTTTGACGCACTGGGCGTCTGCGTTCCAATATGGGCAAGCCCCAGCCACATTTGAGACATTTTTGCCCAATGTGCTGTTGGCAAATTTCACGCCAGAGGATATCATCGTCGGCAAGACTTCGCCAATGTTTGGAAACCTGCGCGGCTCGACATAAAGATATGGCATCTAGATAGGCAAGGATCTTGAGCGAGACTTCGCGGGGAAGGACGGTGAAGGGGTCTATCCGAATGAGATGACCGAGTTGCTCGGTGAGGAGGGAGAGTTGGGAGAAACAGCACATGGTGAGGATGCCCTGCAGGATGAGCTCTCTCCTGGGATGGGATGAAGAGGAGAAGTTTGACCAAATGGAGTTGACGAGCTGGCGTTCCTCGAGGGGGAGGGCATCGAGAGACTTTGGAGAGATGAGAGGGGTGAATCGGGTGGATAAAGAAGACATACCTGTTGGAGTTTGATGTTTGTGCCCTGGTCGGCCATCCGCTGGTGTCGAACGCAGAGCTTGCGGGGTGGAGGATGAGCAGGGGAAGAGTAGGACTGGGTGGGTAGTTGCATCTGAGGGACGTTGTTCGGGTCAGGGACAAATGAAGCAAGCGGGGAAGCCAAGCGAGGAGCAGGGAGTGTGTCGCATTCATAAGAGTTGGAGCTGGTGGATGTCATGACGAGGATTAATACCAGCTGTCGACCCTTGCCTTGCTAGTCTACTAACTTAGCTCTCTTGAAGAGTAGAGCCGTAATAACTTTGTCGACGTTTCACTTGACGAATCTTGTACGCGACATTGCGCAATGTTTAGATCAATACACAGCCACAATTCACGACAATTCAAAGACCAAGTCAAAAGATGCAATACTCGGGCAATACAGTGACAGATCACTCGCAATTCGATATCATACTATACGCACAAATCAGATGTCACACACACATACACAATAGCGCCTTCCTTCGTTACAGAATCATCAGTCCAGTGTGATCCTCAGCTGCTCCAACGGTATCGGCTCGAACGTGTCGAGATCGATCCCCCGCGAACGCAGTTCGGGTATGCAGTGTGGTGGTACAAGTTGCCGGATCAAGTCAGGTCGCACGGAGAGCTCTGCATGTCCGTCAGTTTCCCCACCCCAGTCAAACTACTATCCCCACTCACCCTCTCGTGTAAAGTTGAATAGAGGTGGGAATTCTTTCTGGTTGGGCATCCTCGCTCCCTCCGCACGCAACTCGTCAAAGAATGGGTGCACCATCGCCTCCACTGCGCTTAACCGCGCCCCGGGTGTGTATTCAAGGAGCTTCGAAACCAAGTCTATCGCTTCGGGTGCAGTGCGTGGCCGGAAAACCTGCAAACCTATGAGACTCGGATCATTCTCGTGATTTCTGTCACTGACCTTGTTGAAGGGATGAGGTTTAATCTGCGGGAATTTGTGCTCCATGTAGTTGGGGTTCATCGTCTTGATTTGTTCGCGCGAAGGCGTACCAAGAACTTTAATGATCTCCACCAACTGATCGATACCACTCTCTCCAGGAAAGAGTGGCTGCCCTAACATCAACTCTGCCATCACACATCCCGTTGACCATATGTCTATTGCCGCATCAAATTATCTGTACGACATCATAGCATTGCTAGACTCACCGATATTCGTCGTGTAGTTGGTAGCTCCAAAAATGAGCTCCGGTGCGCGGTAGTACCGCGAGCAAATATAACTGACGTTAGGCTCCCCTGCCACCAGGATCTTCGCTGACCCGAAATCGCATAGCTTTAGCACCCCAGTCGCGGGGTTCAAAAGCAAGTTCTGAGGTTTGATGTCACGATGGCAGATGCCAACCGAGTGAATGTACGCCAAAGATCGCAGGAGTTGATACATGTACAACTTGATTTGGAGGGCAGGCATGGGTTGCTTGAGTTTAGAATAATGGCGACTAGCGCGATAAACAGTTTCGGGTACATATTCGAGGACTAGATTCAGGTAGACTTCGTCCTTCTGCGTAAAGAGAGAGACGGTATGATCATCGGCCAAGAAAATATATTATGTGGCGTGCAAACCTTGTCTCCGTTAGAGTAGAAGAAGGCTTTGAGGTCGACGACGTTTGGATGAGAGACGAGTCGCATGATTTGTAGCTCGCGATTCTATCCACATTCAATCCAAACGATGACCAATGACATGAAAAACGGAGGATAAAACGGTTAGAAAAAAAAAAATCGATCTGAAGCGAAGAGAGGCGCACCTTGAAGCGCTTATCCTGGAGAACTTTCTTGATAGCAATCTCTTCCGATTCATGAGAAGAGCTGGGGAGCAGTTTTGCTTGGAAAACGACACCGAAAGAGCCATTACCGATGACTTTGCAATTTGTGTAGGCCAACTCGCGTTGCTCGCTGGTCTTTCCATCCGAAGCGATGACTTTGACGATCCTATGAGGGTCGTCGATGGCTATATGATTTACAGGTGGGTTAGGATCTGATGGCATTGATGCGGAGGAGGTTTTACAAGGAAGGATGTAGGGAGAAGAAAAGCAGTGAAAGATGAAGGAAGCGAGAGGGCGGGACAACCAAATTTGGATGTTGAGGAAAGTGAAGGGAAGGAGGGAGGGGACAGGACAATGGGTGGAAAATAACGCACGTGACAACTTCACCCCGTTTATTGGAGCGTTTGAAGCCATTTGAGCACAGGAAAGAACGATTCGGATATTTAGGTCACGGTTTTGGAAAAGTAGATGCAGACGTGGTTGTCAGTAGTATTGTGTACGACCGCGCGAGGAAAGCAGGTAAACGATAAGGGGAATCACAGACGAACAGGCGGTTTGGGAGGGGAGAGGAGAGCGAATGAAGGGGCGTTTGGCTGGGAGGGAGAAGGTGGACGAGGAGGACAAGGGACGACAGCCTGCAGGAGCGCACTGACTGATCCCTGGACTGATCCTGTGACCAGCTTGTGACCGCCCCCAAAGATGTACAAATACCTCACTCCCACCCTCCACCGACGCTGACGACACCGCCATAGATTCATTGACCCATTCTCAATCATAGTCACCCTCGACAGTCGATACCCCGTATATTCCTCTTCATTGATTTACCCCCTCTTGCTGTAAATTCACAGTTTGACTCCAGACTTCCTGTCTCGCCTAATCCTGCCTCGTGTTTACTGGGCAGTAGTTACAGCGGCCCAATGTTGATAAAGTCTTCTCGTCCATATATCGACTTAACCCCGCCTTGTGTCCGACCCGTTTGCCTTCAGGTCGCTCACCTCACGCGACATGACTAGCGACGATCTCAGCATCGTCCCCTCGCTTACGATACTCCATTGTTCTTCGACATTGTATAGTGACAGTTCGGTCGCGCCAAGGATTGATTATTGTTGTCTGGATGGGGATTACCGCACTGAAATAGGGGCTGCTGTATTATACATAGGTCTGACAGACTTACTGCCACGGTAACATTCTTCTACTCTAGACGAAAATATCTTTGATCGGGGTCAGACATAATGAGAGACTCGAGACATCGTGACCCAGGCGGTTTTGAAAGTAATTGCACCCTAGAAAGCAATAGCATGCGAGTTCCCAACTACCTCAAGCACAAGGCGAAGAAAAAGTGGTGATACCCACCAACCCAGGCAATCAGTCTTCTTCCATCCCTCGAGCTGAGCGAGGATTTACACGTCATCCACCTTCGCTCTCTTGTTGTGCATTGCGTTTTGGGCTCCACGATAGACCCGAACACGTCCCCTCCGTCCCCTCCAATCACCACTTCCTCTGCCACTACTACCGCCCCACTGAACAGAAGTAGTTGTCTCTTCAAATTCGCTGACACTTAGCTGATCCCCGTCACCAGGCACTGTCTCGACGAGTATCCCCGTGACTTCTTCCACATGTGTCGTAGGAACCGAAGGTGCTGGTATGCTCACTCTCATGAAGTCAAAGGCTACATGTGCATAGCCCATTCCCCACGCCTGACTCGCCTGACGTGAAATCTCGTCAATCACGGCAAAGCGGACATCTTGCGGACTCTTCAGTTGCCGTGGAGAAGGGAAACTATCCGCAGCCCGCAGTTCACCAGTCAATCTGGAAAAGTACCGATGGCAAGAGGACTCACCGACTCCCGATGTGGTTTAACACCAACCGTTCAGCGCCCACTTGTTTTGCAAATTCACCCGCCATCACCGGAGTTGAATGTCCCCTCGACAATACTTTTGCGTGCACTTCATCGTTCTTCCTCCGTGCCTGTGGGTCAACGGAGGTGGGAATGTAGGCATCAGTGGCTTCATGTATAAGCAGGGACGGTGGCGGAGAACTAAGCAAGGGTACGATATCCGAGGCATCGTACGTGTCCCCTAGAATTGCGAGTTTTCGGTTTGGGAAAAGTGGTTCCCGGAAGATGTAGCCAATACATGGATCTAATTTCAAAATCAAATCGTCACTATCGCACCTTGGTAACAGAGAAGACTCCAATCGGAATTCCATCACGAATGCAGACTAACCTCGATGGGATATTTGTCCTGCATCAACTATGATATCGCCAAGCTGACCGTGGGTGCTGGTGATACCTCGCCAAAACCTTTGTTCGTCCCACAGGATATCAGTTCCCGGGCATTCACTAGAATGGAGTGATGCAGCATCACAGGTCGTGCGTGGACACTCTACTGTCAGGAGCTCGTGTACCGCGTAGGTATCAGCAGTCTTAGTGAGGGTCATAGTGAGGATGGACCGAACAAAGGTGCGTAGACCAGCTGGGCCATAGATATCTATGCGCGGTGGCTAGGTGAAGTTGTCATGTAGGTTGATTCAGCCGACAAGAAAAGAAGAGGCGTACGGATTTTTTGAGAGGGGGAGCCTCCGATCCGGCGGCATCGCGTGGTGGAGATAGAATATGTCGCAAGAATGGTATGATACCCATGACATGGTCAGCTGGAATAATTATGAATCATTTGCACAAAATGCTTCTAGACAGCATTTTCACCATGCATGTGTGTCACAAACAGTTTGGTGACCCTGGGTGCCCGGAGCGTTGCCTCGCTATTGCCACGGGGTTGTGTAATGAATTGACGGGTGGTGCCTTCTGCACAGTCCACCACTATACTGAGCGTCAGCGAATAAATAATTTAGCTCTGCCCGCCAATTGCGTACTCCACAGAGAACCGTCGCCGACAACATCTGCGACTACAAAGTGATAGGCATACTCCTGTCAGCCATGTCATTCATAAAGAAGCAAAAGCCAGACATACCGAGACTGGAACAGTTACGTGAAGTCGAAGGCCCCCCTCCGCTAGAGGTCCCTAAGAATGTGATATGCATGTTTCTGGCCATGGTATGGCCTGGACAGGTTACTGAACAAGTACTGAGTACTGAGTACTGAATGGCCTTAACTGCTACTATGTTTCCATTCATCACGTGCAAACAGTCATACACGATCGCGTAGCCATAAAAGGCAAGTAAGTTTACACGCGGTTGAACTAGTGGCTGGCTTCTTCCTTGTTGTCGTTGTCGTCGTTGTTGCAGTTGTTCGTTTCGGTGAGCAACGTTCTGCTAACAAGATTCCTTGATCAAGCTCAAGGTTTAAATGTTTACCAGTCGCTCTTTATTGATTATCAGTACTTTCATCGTTAACCACCTTGCTTCACAATACATCTTCCCCATGGCTCCCTTTACGAACACCCACAGCAGGTCTCGGTCTATGACCGTGCCTTCCGGTTTACGGATGCCTCACGTCTTTGTGATTCCTCCAGAGGAAGAACAGCAGGAGAATCCCCCGTGGTGCTGCTTCGATGCCGACGAACAACCAGATAACAATGGCGACTTTCCTTCGACTCCAGACATTCATTTCAACGACGTT
>JBBPJZ010001063.1:0-10484 GCA_038089015.1 Chalciporus aff. trinitensis
CTCTCCTGGCCATCGCAACGCAGCTCACTGGTTTCGGCCGCGCGGGGATGTGCAGACGCTTCTTAGTTTGGCCAGCGGGCATGGTTTGGCCCCAGAACTTGGTGACATGCACTCTCCTCAACACATTACACGCCGAAGACGAAGAGGAGCTAGGAGGTATCACCCGCTACAGATATTTCCTCATCGCTTTGTCGAGTGCATTCTTTTTCTTCTTTATACCTGGTGAGATGGTCCTGCTACCAATGAACCAAAACGTTTATACTTTCTTAGGCTACCTTTTCCAAGCACTTTCAGTGTTCTCGTGGCTATGTTGGATCTTCCCCAACAACGTTCCAGTCAACCAGTTGTTCGGAGTCAGCTCCGGCTTGGGGATGAGTGTCCTCACCTTTGACTGGTCCCAGATATCTTGGATCGGCAGCCCATTGATGTATCCATGGTGGGCCGAGGTACATATTTTTGTCGGCTTTGTTCTCTTCTTCTGGATCATCACCCCTCTGATGTACTACACAAATGTGCATGCTCTTTCCTCATCCCGAGTTCCATTCCGCTAACCTACCTCACAGACTTGGGACCTCGCATACTTCCCCTTAAACGACGACAGCCCGTATGACCGCTTCGGGCAGTATTACAACGTTTCCCGCGTAGTGGATAGCTCAAGCCGATTCAACCTCACGGCGTACAACGAATATTCCCCGCTATACCTACCGGCTACCTATGCCATGACATACCTTCTTGCGTTCGCACTTTCGACATGTGTGCTTGTCCACACCGCCTTGTATCATGGTCGCAGCTTATTGAACGGAATGAAGAGGATTCGCACGGAGCAAGACGATATCCACGCAAAGTTAATGCGACACTACCCAGAAGTTCCGGATTGGTGGTACATCGTGTTTTTTGTTGGCTTCTTCCTCATGATGGTGCTCATCGCCGAGGTACGTAATGTCGGCGTGCTTCCTCGTTCCTTCATTTCTTTATCTGCCAACTTTAGGTATGGCACACTTCTGTGCCTGTGTGGGCGTTGTTGTTGGCTGCATTCTTACCAGCATTATACGTGCTGCCTTCTGGCTTTATTTTTGCAATGACGGGCCAAGGGGTAAGGCTTTCCTTTGTGGATATTTCCTCGGACCAAGTCTGATCTTGTTCAGATTTCACTAAATCTACTCGCTCAAATCATTCCGGGAACACTTCTGCCGGGTGATCCCGTTGCCAACATGGTGCGTCTATGCTTGAAACCGTCTTGACCCCATATACTGACAGATGTGCTAGATCTTCAAGGCCTATTCGGTACAAACATTGGTGGAAGCGACGTCATTCGTTCAGGACTTGAAACTAGGTCATTATATCAAGATACCTCCGCGAGCGACATTTTTGGGTATGACGTTTTGTCTGGTCACCGCGAGCGTGCCGGCTCACTCCCCGAAAAGTCCAGGTTGTCGGTACACTACTTGCCTCATTCGTCCAAGTCGGCGTGAAGCAATGGATGTTCGACAATGTCAAGAATATCTGCCAGCCTGGTCAACAAAGCGATCTTACCTGCCCACACAATCAAGTGTATTTCACTGCATCCGTGGTTTGGTATGTTTTCCTTTTCCAGACCTAACACTCCATTCAACTGACTCCTTCAAGGGGTCTCATCGGACCTACACGGCAATTTGGCGCAGGGTCATTGTATTACCCCGAGCTATACGCCATCATTGTGGGAGCTCTTTTACCTCTTCCATTTTGGCTCTGGCAACGGCGATATCCCAACTCTTGGGTCAAATTCGTAAGCACCCCAGTTGTCCTTAACGGTGTATCCTATATACCTCCTGCCGGTGGTATCAACTACTCGGCATGGTTCGCGACTGGATTTGTATTCCAATACCTTGTGCGAAAGCGGAACTTTGCTTGGTGGAGCAAGTTCAACTACGTTACGAGCGCCGCTTTGGATAGCGGTGAGTGGTCTCTTCCTTGTTCTCCTTGGGACAACGCAGCGTTCTGATGTTGATTGCTTAGGTACTGTCCTATCAGCCATTGCAATTTTCTTCACGTTAGCAGTGAGTAGCCAAAGTTAGACTTTCCGCCGTCATAGTCCGCTCAAACGTGTTCACAGTTCCCAAAAGGTGGCATCTATCTCAACTGGTGGGGAAACACCGTGTTCCAGAACAGTACGCATCTTCTCTTTCTCTACCTTGGCTCTCTCCCACTCACACTCGCCCTTTTTCCCTGTGCAGCCGCAGACTGGAATCGCGTGGCATTGAAAGTAATCCCTCCAGGGGGTATTCCATTGAGTTAATGTACTTAGCAAACACGATCTGCATCAATATCATTTCCAACTTCATCTAGGATTTCCCCATCCGATCCCACCACCATCGTTCTTAACTTATTTTATCCTAGCACGATTTATACGATAGGTATTTACTCTTTTTTCTAGGTCGCAGAAACGAGACAAGAGGTGAACAGGTAACGTTGCAGAGTGACTTGATTTGAACATTGTATACTTTTTGTGTCAACGAACGTCGGTGGCGTTGATGGTGTGACGGTCAAGTTGGACGGCGCGCAGAGTATGCTCGATGTCTCCGTTGAGGATGGCCCAGGGTGGACGCTTTAGGTGATTGGGTCCGGAGGGAATGGCTCACACGTCTTCCAGGGAGAATCGGAAGATGTAGAAGAGTCAGCTCCGTGGACGCCACGCAGTCGAAGCCGAAGTGAAGAATAAATACGATAGGTCGGCGAGGATAGCATCGAATTCACCGAAGAACGCATTTCACGCGGAAAAGGTCCCAAGTCCAAGTTCAGCCTGGCGACTTAATTTCGGACGTGTCAATGAGCCGGAACGATGAGTCGACCGTAACTCACGGCTCACGGTGAAGCGGCATCATGCACATGGTCCATGGCGTTTGGGGCTATTTTTTTTGGTCGTATTAAATCCAACGTCAGGTGCAGTTGAAAACAGGATATGATACACGTGCGTTGTCGATGAGGAGAATGGCGTGCGATGGCCCAAAAGAGATGCACAGAGCGTACGTGGTCCACGTGATGGTCCACGGTGGCGATAAAGATGCATCAACCCCTTCCCCGCCCCCGGGCTCCACGGAGTCCAGTGCCTCGGGCGTTGCCACGTCCTAAGAAATGAAACATGAGAATTGGAAGGACGGAAGAACGCGGTGATGGGAATCGGAGTGACTGGAAGTGGGCCACACGTACCTCTTGCGGGTGCCCCTCGTCCACCTGCATGCGATAGTGATGGCAGATAAATCGTGGAGTTGACGTCACATCAACGAGTGGGTAGCAAAAGTGGGATGACAGTGTCGCGTGTCAGAAAGGACAGGAGGAGTGAAATGGAATGGAATGAAACGCACCCCTGGCACTAGGACCTGCACCTCTTGCACTCCGCCCAGCTTCTCGAGCGCGCGCTTGCTCTTCTTTCACCGTATCCAAGAGGGTATCTGGTACACGCAAGTATTTTATCTTCATCCCGTACCGTAGAACACCGCGCCACCGACGCACACGCAAGCCCAGATCAATCACCCCGACCAAACCAAGATGAGCGTCACGTCTGTCAAACCCGACTGCCCAAGACTCACCGTACTCCCACGAATATAACATTCCTTGAGCTTCCAGAACCGATCTCCATCCGCGCTCGTTTGATAAACCTCTCGAAGGGTGATGTTCATAAAATTGTCGCAGTTGACGAGATGGCCGTTGAATGTTTCGCCATTCTTGAGTTCTACAAGCTATGGGACTGTTAGTATGCCAGACCGAGATGGATGACTCTCGAGAAATCTGTGATCAGGTGGTGTTAGGGCTTACCATTGGTTTGTTTTGGGCTGCGGTCAGGAGGGATAGTGGAAGCTAGCGAGTTTGGTTAGCGGCGAGGAGGAAGGATTAAGGAAATGTGGTACCATTGTCGTTGAGTATGTCCGTAGAGGACTAGTGGAATGTGTTGTTCGTTGATCGTCTTGATATGTGGACGGCAGTGACTCAACACGTTGGACTCACTCTGCCTGCCGGTGGCAGTGCACCTCGAAAGTTAAACCCCTCATCTACACCGATCATCGATTTTGACCACGAACTACTATGACATGGTAGACTCACGTCGAGCTTACGGTCACGCACGACGCCCTATGCATAGCTGAGATCTTTGATACTTTGTATCCTTTTGCCTCTCAGCCTACTCTCGCATCTCCAGCTCAAACATGTCGCGCTTGTGAAGATCCTTGGACCCCTTAGTATGAGAAGAACTTGACGGATTGAAACACTCGCTCTAATTTTTTCTTGATGTTCTTGGAGAGAATTGCGAGGTTGTAAGTAAATTTCACCTGGTTTTGAAGGCCGTTCCGACAACTCTCAGTCGCATCTCACAAGCTAATCTCTTCCCTAACCCCTTTCATGTCCTCACCCGTGTTTCCTTGTCCATATCCGGGGCCCCTCCGTTAGTTAAGTGGATCAGCATCCACCCCCTTCTTACATCGTCCTCTTTCACTTGCAGGGTGTATGACTCAAGCCCATCTTCGGACCGACAACCTCTCCAGATTTTCAGTACTATAGTGGCACGCTTCTACCTCATTTCCATTGAATCAATCGATCTCAGTGCCGACTCTCCTCGCGGAACATCCCTTAAGGTAAACTCGATCCGACCACTCTTCGCATTCACCCGTCTTCTCTCGGGGAAGCTATCTACATTGTTCATGATCTCCCTCGAGGACGGTTTGCAAGGATTCGCGCCTCCATGGCCACTCCTTGAAGAACTCTGTCTCAGCTATGACTTGGAACGTTCTTCAGGCAGTCTAGAGATGGTACCCACCGCGCTCGGTGGATTCTTCTACCTCTTGAAACTTGCCTAAAACTACGTGAGCGTTCTTGTGGTTGATCTAGAGCGGCGATTTTATCCGCGCCGCGGGACTTGTAACCATTCGATGTCGAAACTGGTTCTCGGGGAATCTCCTATCAAATATCCCGACATTGTTGCAGGGATTCTCAGGACGACCATGACTGGGGTTCGTCAAGTGAATAAGGAAGCTTGGGACTCGGAGACCGCTGTGGGACCAAGTGAACGAGTTTCTATCCAGCAGGTGAGGCGAGGCAGAATGGAATGTGAAATGTGTCAGGTGAAGTTTTTTGGTGACAGAGAAACCTTTCTAATTTACTTACTGTAAACCCGTACTTTCACAATACAACGTACATACAGGACCACTGCACATGAATAGAACCCAGCTTCAGAATGCAAAGAAAGTATAACACGAAACTAGACGAAAACGGTGACAATGATCAAAGCACAAGTTTCGTAGCACCCACAGTCGATGTTAGAGAGACCAAACCTTCGTTTTCAGCACTGCTTCCATCACTATCCAACCATCTCACCTCTCCATCGACGCGCCCACCCGATCTGTTCACTACAACTAACCGACGACGTCCTTTACCTGCAGGATCTTCCACACGGCGTTCTTCCACCATCTTGGGTCCAAGGGTGCTCTGCATGGAATACTTGCCCTCGAACGCGCGGTGGAGCTGAACTTCAAGGCTGCCCACAACAGTTTGAGCTTGGCATTTGAGAACAGAGTTGAGAGGGGAGTCGGTGAACTTGAGGGCGAGTCTCCCATGGGTGGACTCAGCGTCAACCTCGAAGTTGCCCCCGGTTCCAGATTCAGTGGCAAGGGCGACGTCAGCTTCAACTTCTCTGATCCAAAGTCAGTTGGCGATGTATAAAAGAGACAGCGTGGCATCACTAACCCATTGAGGGTGCGCATTTTCAGTGTAGAGGGGGGACCGCCCTCGTGGTGGCGCATGTTCACCGTGGAGGAGATCCGACCATTCTTGTTGTCCAGGACAAGGGAGGAGCGTGCATTGAATTGGCCATCAATGGCGCCATTCATGGATGAGAATTCACCAACGTCAGCGGTGACAGACTGCAGGGATGATCAGAGAACGAGTGGTAACCAATAGTGGCTGGTTTACCTTGACTGTGACGTAACCATTCATTGACATGAGAGAAATTTTGCCAAATGAGACAGAGTCGGACAAGTCTCCTAGCTTTTGCGAATAGTTGGGGAGCGTCGTGTCAAGTTGCTTTACGGAGAGAGGGCCTTTATTTGCAGCAGGTAAAGTGAGAGTAATCTCGAATTTGAGTTGATCTTTAAGATGGTAACGAGATGCCCTCGATGGGGTCTGAGGGAGGCGTTAGGGACACATGATAGAATCAAAGGACAACGAACGTAAATGCCGACACCGTACTCGTTTTCCGCCCTCATCATCTTACAGACAGTGGCTCTGTCGAGTGCGTCGTCAGTGTAATAAGACACTCGGACGCGGACGTCAATGGTGTCAGTGACCCTCGTTGACTGGTCGATCTCGACGAAACCGAGCTGGTAGGCCCCTTTTGAGACAAGATATTGGGCGTCCGCATCAAGTGGGAGGGAGAAGGATGTCTCTGCCCCATAGGGGTATTCAGCGGACCAAGAAGGCTGATGATAGTATTCCGTCCAGTTAGCACTGTCGATGCATTGCTGAACTTGGCCGTCTGCAGGAGTAGGGTAGCCCGTGTCGACGTCACTCGAGAGCTGTTGGACGGGTTCTCAGTTGGTTAGGAAGTGAATATCGTGCGAGGACATACTGTAGACTGATAAGCCCATCCCCCGCGCAGGCTGTGTCCCTTGTGTGAGAGAAGGAGATATGCAAATGCCATGGCTGCGCAGGTCATTATACAGCCTTTCACGAACGATCGAATATGCGAACGCCGTGCTGCTCTGGGTCTCTGCGTGCTAGGGAGTCTGGTCTCAGCACATAACCAAGGCTCTGCTTGACTGAGGCCTTTCTCGAGACTGCTCGGCCCGGTGATGCCAGGAGTACGTTCAGCTTCGAGTTTGGGAGAGTTCATGGGGTGCGAGGCTATGCGTCGACGCAAATGCGCAAAAGAAGTTAGTTCCCTGGGTTAATATACGAGTTGAAGGGCGCAAATGTGTCCGAGCCGCAGTAACGTCCTGATGCTGCGCCGGAGTGTGCAGACATGTTCGGTAACTTGATTATGGTGATATGAGTCCGTGTGACCTGGTGCGATCTACCCACTTCGGCGTTAGCTTCCCTTTGGCTCCCCTGGAGTTCAAAACGTTGACCATTATCTTGGAGGATGATCGATGAAGGTTGAAGCAAGATTGATTCTGACTTGAAAGTCTTGTGTGTCTGAGTCGGAGTTCAGTCACACATACTAGTAGTACAGCAACTTGTTTCTGTCGTTCATCTGATGCCACCATAATGACCGAACTCAAGAACTTCGACCAACTTCACAATCCAAGCATTCGTTTCGAGCACAAGTTTACAACGGGTCGAGCTAGGACGAATACCACACGACTGGTAGAAGCCCTCCTCTGCTGACACTCCGTGTCGTCTTCGATGCCAGTGGTTCTCTTGAGGTGACAGGCTGTTCAAAAAACAATACTCAGTGGCGCTCATATTGTGATAGCCGAGTGGTATCGTGTTTCATTCTTCCCCAAGTGGATCATCATGTTTTCCCTGAGCTCCAGAATCTACTTAAATAACATCCTAATTCACCCATTCTCCACTGAAGATGAATCCTACCATTGCGATGAAGACGCTCACAATCCGGGATGTCCAGTACGCGTACCTCGACAGCGGTGCTCCCGAATCAAATACCTACACGACGTTAGTTTTCGTCCACGGCCTGGGTTTCAACGGTGGTCAGATAACTTTGACTGTTATCTCTGATCGCCATCGCTTCTAACATTTAGCCGTACACACAGGAGTGCTCAAAAAACTCCTTCCGATTGCTGCTGGTCACGACATGCGTATCGTGAGCCTGTATAGGCGCGGTTATGCTCCGTCGAGTGACTTCCGTCAGGATGAACTGGTTGGCTTGGGCTATGAGAAGAAAATCGAGGACGTTGAGCCATTCTTCCACGGCCAGGCGGTCGAACTCGCCACGTTTCTTGTAACGTTCGCTCAAGAGCAGGATATCCCTCCAGCAGATCCAATCCGCCCCCGTGGTGGACTCGCACTCATTGGATGGTCTCTTGGGGGCATTCAGACGCATGCTCTGATAGCATACCTTGACGCTCTATCCGATCAGACTCGTACTACTCTCGGAAAATATCTGCACACAATGGTCTCCCATGGTGAGTCCGCTCCTGATCCTCGTATCTTGTCATCCTGACTTTCAGTCTAGATGCTAGCTCAGTTGCTCTCGGAATAGAGAGCCCCAAAGAACATGACATTAGCTCATGGTTCGAGCCGGATGCCAAAAAGAGACTCGATGCGTTCTATGAATGGGCAACCGCGCATTACGAGCATAAGAGCACCACTTCCGGGAACATCGGCGACCTTGAATTCAATAACCCCTCCAACAGGCCTCGCTCAATGCACGAACTCTCTCAAGAGCAGCTCGCCGAATTCACTGATCTCAGCGCGTTCACTGGGTGTGATCGTTTGCTGCTCTTCTGCCATGTCACGGCTTTTAGAGCTCTCACCAAGCGAGCAATATTCGACAAAGGTCTCGCGCGGAATTTGCCGAATTTACACATCCGTTATATGGTTAGTGAGACAAGTCCTGGGGTGTTGGTATGGGCGGTATGCATGTTAAAGAAATACATGCTCAACCCGAGTGAGCTGTACGGGGACGATGCAGAAGTTGCGAGGGATATCAAGATTTACCATGGCGAAGGGAACCACTTTATCTTCTGGGAAGATCCGGAGAAAGCCCTCAAGGAATATAAAGCTACTATTAGCTTGTGACTCTATGTTTAGATATAATCCTGTAACCTTACCGTACTTTTGTGGGTCTTCATTCGAGTTTCGCTGAAGCACTCTTTGCTCTCCCTCGGATTTTGCCGGGTGATGATGAGTGTTCCTCCGCTATCGCTGATGGGGATTGACGGTGTTGAGAGACCCAGTGTGAGTGCACAGATCGCGAATTTCGAGAGAGGATGACGCAAATTTTCCAGGGCAGTCCCCACATGACCGATACCGGATGGGAATGCCCCACCTCGAGGTCATCGGTATAACGTCAATTGATCGGTGTTCCAAAGGATTTATGATGTTGTTCACCCATGCTACGTCATGACTGGCAGCTGGTGTGCCTCGGCGCTAAACGGCTAAGTACGCCCTATAAGCCTCGAGTCGTTCTTTCGTTAAGTTACTGGTCCATTTCTTCCTCTTTTGTTTTCTATGTTCAATCTGGAAAACGTTCCTGTCGATATTCTACATCCCGTGCTCGATCAGCTCGATCGCCGGGATTTGGTGAATGCTGCCCTCGTTAGTTGGACGTTCAACCGTACTGCTACCCCACTGCTTTACAGGACTCTGGACTCGCGTGTCACCCCAAACAAGGTCCATCCTTTTCGCCAATGATCGTACCATGCTGACGATCGACCTGTCAGGTTCTTCTCCACCCTTGTACAACCCTGCTTCGACGACCAGAATTAGCGCAATATGTTCGCCAGGTGACTGAAACAGGCAAGTTACGCCATCTCATCCCACCTTGCTTGGACTCACAGCCTTAAAAGGCACTGTCCAAATCCTTCGACGTGTCAATCCGAATATTGTCAAAGACATTACAGCTGCTCTCCGATTATGTACGAACCTGGAGATTGCCAAGTATATCGACGATACCGACTCTCCGGAACTTAATTTTCTACCAATACTCAATGTTTTAATCACGCTTCCGCTGAAAGAACTCGTCCTTCGTACACACCATGACGTCGGCAAAGAGGCTTGGGAAAAGCTGAACAAGATCCGTGGCATCTATCGTCTTTCGGTTTGGTCGTTAGTTTCGGGTCCACCACGGGTCCTCCAAGGATGGGCAGATGAGCTAAGTTCCACTCTGACACATCTAGAACTCGGGGTGCGCTGTTCCGAGTATCTTTGGGTGACAATGTGCTGACAGTCATGTAGAGATGCGCTGGTGTTCCGCCAACAATCCTAATATCAGTCTTCATGAGGTTACCACTACTCCGCGAGCTTCAGCTGAAAGGCGTCCAAGGCGCGGCTATCCCTACTATAATGAGTTACCTGCCGAACCTCGTGGCTCTTGACACTGAATACTTAGGAACTGGAAATTATCGCGCCCCATCGACGCCTCTCCCTGCGTTGGAGCGTTTGACCGTTCGCACGGGATCTGTCGATCCTCTTGGGCCCGACAACCTCTGGACCTGGACACGATCGCTCCTCCCCCGCATAGGTTCACTTAAGTCATTCACTCTAAATTCGTTTTCAGTCTATGGTCGCATGGCGATTCCGTGGCCGTTCATCGTCTTCCTAGCGAACAAGCAGAGAGATTCGTTCAGGGAGTTGTATCTCGGAGCTGCACAGCTCTCCCTCGATGCTATATCGCTGTTGTGCATCAATTGCCCTGCGCTGGAGACCTTGGTCTGTGCTGTTGCCAGTCCGGATGTGGTGAGTATAGTTGGTGCTTGGATACCATTGCTTTACAAATTACTATCACAGGCATCGATTGCTAGAGCCATAAGCCCTGGAAACGCACTTCGAACACTCAG
>JBBPJZ010001064.1:0-10477 GCA_038089015.1 Chalciporus aff. trinitensis
TGGGTATTTCTCGGGGTCTCGGGACATTCCCCTTCAGAGTGGTTTGAGACATGAGGTAAATCAAAGGAGTAGCGTCTCACCAGAGGTTGGCGATAATGGCCGTCCCTGTCGAACGTTAAATCAAAAACCCAAACTGCTGATTTCAGAAAGTGCTGACCCTTGGGAATGAAGTGACCCTCATAAACGTCGTCTTCCACTGCAGCATGAGCAATCCCTAGATTTACCCGACCAGGTCAGATCAAGGGAACCGACGGTCAATGAACTTGCCTAGAGGTGCGACGGGGTGATATCTCATCGTCTCCCTCATCACGGCTTCGACATATGGGAGAGATTCCCGGTCACTGAATTCTGGAAGCCTGTCAGGACCAACAACTGCATCAAGCTCGGCTTGCGCCTTTTGTTGGACAGAGGGGTTCAGTGTCATGGCAAGTATGAATACAAACAGAGTAGAATAGGTCTGCACACGCGGTCAGAGAAGCCGAGAACATCATGGTGCCACTTCTTACTGTTTCGGTGGCGGCTACAGAGATGTGAACAATGCTTCTATCTAACACAAGGAAAACGACCTCACCGCTGAAGGCTGTCGCAGAAGACTCCTTGATTGCTTTCTCCACTTCACTGGTGTCATCGTGTTTAAGCCTACTTAATGCGTCGAGCACCATACACGCAGAAGACGTTCCAGACGCCTAAATTTGCCGTCAGCCGAAGGAGTCTCTTGGAGGTGATAGCACACACAATGCTGCTCAGAACATATTGATATGGCTTCTCAACCACGTCGACCACTAGTTCCCGACACACTTTGGCATGTCGTTGAAATGATGCTCCAGGAAACCATTCCGGAAGGAGAGTCACTGTCAATGGGTGAGCTTGGAGTCCGCATGCTAGAAAAATAACACAGACAGAAAGGATACGCATCCAAGATAGCGGCCTTATCTGGAGTCTCAGCTTTGACAATCATCTCCATTGTCCCTTTCACAACTGCAACCAAAGGGTCATCAGGTTTCGTCTCATAGTCATAAATGGCAGACATAATAATCGCAGCGGAGTGCCTGCAGGGTATATTAGCCTGTCATAAAGCACTGAAAGAAATGAACAAACGATTGCAGGTGAGTGACATAGTCTTCAGGGGATTTGATGAGATCGATCAGGAGCTGGCGTGCTTTCCGAAGTTGCATGGGACGGTATTGCACAGCGGCTTCTGCACGGAATGCCTGGTGATAGAGTCTTCTGTGCAAACGCCAAGTGTTACCATACGGAAGCATGACGGTTCTGAAAGCGATTCCAAATCTACACAAATCAAAAGTTAGTAGCACGGTGCAATGCCGATAATGCACAGTTACGTTCTACGCACAGTTCCACTGTCGCAAATCGAGGGCGGTCAGAGTAGTTTTGTGAACGCCGGTCAAGAAGCGCTCTGGCAGCTTTCTCAGAGTTGAGGATGACTGTATCCTGGTTTAGGATACGAACATGCACGATGTCGCCTTGAAGCCAGCTCCTAAATCCACCACAGGAACTAGTCACAAACACTAACCATAAGCAGCCCGCCAGTTGTGATAAGTGATCCATGGATAGTTGCGATCAATTGAGAGCCAGTTACCCAACAAGGGCAGTGATCTTGGGCCAGGGGGTAGTGGATACTTGCTCCTTCGTACGGAAAAGCGGAAGAGACGACACAGCAGAACGACCAGGAGTAAGGCCACGGATATTTGGGCGAAAGCCATGAAGTCTTTTGAGAGTGGGAAGTAAGTGGGCGTAACTCGAAGTCACCCCATCTATTTTATCTTCTCTCGAGCTCGAAGCCAATTCGGGGTGGTCATAAGATGACTTTGTATCATGTGCACTGTGCACTTGGCAATGTATCACTAGCTGGGATGATAGAGCAGAGTGTGAAAGGTCAATTGACAAACTTAGCAGACCCAGTTTGCGGTGATCTCTTTTGGGGTCACGCGGTGGAGTACCACGGCTGGAACTTGGGGGCGGGAACTTCAAATTGGAGTCCTTGACTCGTCCTGTGACTTTGTTCTTCAAGTTCAACTGCAACGACGACCTCAGTAGTGGTATACCGTATTAAAGTTGTAACCCACACCCAGTAATGTCTTCACCAACCAAGCCGGTCAACATTGGGAGCCCTCGTTCTTCTTCTCCCTTGAACTCGGACACTTCAACTCCCCTCGGCACACCCGATCTCAGGGCTCTTCGTGCTCAGTATTCTGGAACACCCCCAGTCCCCAACATTCCACTGCGGCATACACCGCCAGTTGCATCATCTTTCGGTCGTGATGGATCTACAACCGCGAACCTAGTCTCAAATGAGTTATCCTCCAGACTTCATCGTCCATCCTCTGGCGGAATTACCGCAAAGCGTCCGACAAGCTCTGCAGCCTCGGGTAGCGGTCCCGACAATAATCCTGGTACACCCATGGATCTTGACGATCTTCCATACGAAGACAAGGCCAAAGTCCTCAGACGACATCTTGTTTTTCGAGAGGATCGTCGCCCGAGCCGCACAGACCTCCACTCTTTGGCCGGCTTCGACCAGGACGCGCTCGACCCAGACGCCCCTTCTGGCGGATCATCCACACCGTCACGACCATCCCAGGACGACCTCGAGACGTTTCCTATACCATATCATGCCCCAGGCGCAGACGTTACGTGCGTTCCGTCTCACTATTACTTGTTTCGACCCTGACTGAATCGATCTTGTTTCTAGCCACGACATCTACAAGTGGCATGCCGATCAGAGACGACAAGCTGCCCGGCCCCGTGCAGCATCTTACTCGGGCTCTGTTGCTCCACCGAACCCTGTTTTCGAACACATTCGGGAGCCAGGTGGTTTCAGGCGAAACTACATTCTCCTACAAGCGGACGAACAGGCACTCAACGACAGGCGACCGACGAACAACTTTATCGATTTTCTCTACATCTACGGTCAATTTGTGAGCGAATTGTTCACCAGTCACCCACACTCTCTGACTCAGCCGTTCGTATTAGGCGGGAGAAGACCTCGAAGAAGACGAAGATAAAGCAGCGGATGAAGAATCTCCTGAACACGCTGCTGCTCTTTCAGAGGAGCCCACTACGGACGAGACACAGCCATTACTAAAGGCGGCCAGTAAAGCACGCTCTCGATCCAGACGGCGCGCTGCATCCGTCAGCGGTCATGGCGATGCAACCGTACCACAGGCAGTACTAATGGTGAGCATCTTGCTCGTTGACTTTTTCGTCGACATCATTCTCACAATCCTCCCACCAGCTTCTGAAATCGTTCGTGGGAACTGGTGTGCTTTTCCTTGGCAAAGGGTAATTTGTTTCGACTCACTAGCTCTGTCGATGATCCTCATCTTTCAACAGATTTGCCAATGGAGGGCTCGTGTTCTCCACTATTACGATTGCAATCGTTGCTTTGATCTCCTTATATTCATTTTTACTGCTGGTCAAGACAAAGTTTGTCGTGTCTGGGTCCTTCGGGGGTGCGTGATCCCTTCACCTGATTGATGCGGCGCTTACTTTATAATTAGATATTGGCGGAACTTTGTATGGACCATGGATGCGCTATGCAATCCTGTTTTCCATTACTATATCTCAAATCGGATTTGTTACTGCCTACACTATTTTCGTCGCAGCAAACCTTCAGGTGAGCTCTCCCTGCTAAGACTCGTGCTGACGGCATGTCTGACATCCACAGGCGTTTGTCTCTGCTGTCACAAATTGTGCATCCAACTTCTCGGTACCCTTCTTTATCTTCGTCCAACTTGTGATCTTTTTACCACTCGCACTCGTTCGAAATCTTGCAAAACTTAGTACAACTGCCCTTGTTGCAGACGTTTTCATCCTTGCTGGCCTGGTGTACATCTTTGGAAGTGAGATTTCCATCATCGGACGACAGGGCATTGCAGATATTCAGATGTTTAATCCACGAGAGTTCCCTCTATTCATTGGGTGAGTCTTCGTCGGTTACCAAAAGTCCTCGCTAAATACCTTGTGAAAGTACCGCGGTTTTCTCGTTCGAGGGAGTGGGCTTGGTACGTGTTATGTTAATCCATTATATTTGAAGCTCTAAAGTACGAGATTATTTAGGTTATCCCAATTACGGATGCCATGCGTGAACCACGCAAATTCCCTAAAGCTTTGACGGGCGTCATGATTGGAACACTCTGTAGGTATTGATTCCTTATTCAGACCTGTGATCCTAACATCTGGCCAAGTTCTCTTTGGTGGAGCCGGTGCGCTTGCATATTTAACTTTTGGATCGGATGTGCAGGCAGTGGTTCTCGTGAACCTTGATCAAACCAATCGTTTCACTCAAACTGTCAGATTACTCCCTCTCATTCTGGATATCTCGAGTCACTGATGACGGTGCCGTGACAGGTCCAGTTCCTATATTCATTAGCGATCCTCCTTTCTATTCCCCTTCAGTTCTTCCCTGCTGTACGTATCCTCGAGAACGGGCTATTCGTGAAGAGCGGCAAGCGGGATCCGCGCGTCAAATGGCTGAAGAACTTCTTCCGTTTCGGATTAGTGATGGTTTGCACTGCAATCAGTTGGGCTGGTGCTGCGGATCTCGATAAATTTGTTGCATTGATTGGCAGTTTTGCATGGTAAGCATCATTGACATTGCATCTTGCAGAGAGTAACAGGATTCTCCAGTGTCCCGCTGTGTTTCGTATACCCTGCGATGCTGCACTATAAAGCGGTTGCCAAGACACGATTCCAGAAGTTCTGTGATATCCTATTGTGCGTCTTTGGAGTTGTCGCGATGATCTTCACCACTATTCAGACCGTCAAGGCAAGTCGCTTCACATGCTTTGGAAAAAAAATGCTGACGAAATCCTCAGCTGATGGCGTTGCCCGAGCATGAACCTTCGTCTGGCCCCGGGAGGTGTGAGTGAGCACGTCAAGACGCGCATGAATGGGATGCCTCCTTGCTAACTGCATCTGAACCTGAGCTTGTGACGTTAGAATCATATATACTTTCATCTATCGTTAGAGCTTTGTATGATAGATCGTCCGTCCCATGCTAATTGACAGGCTTGTATGAAACCCTGCCAGCCAGATCTGCATCAAGGAGTCTGTCTGCCTCTGCTAGACGTCGCATCGTCGATGCTCCGCCCAGACGGGAAACCATAGAAGTCAGCTTCGAAATCTGCACCCAGAATTGACCCACGACAGCCATGGTAAACGTTCAAAACGTTGTCCACTTGCTTTACTTGTGGTTCTAAGTGGTGCTCGTTGAGTGGTGTTCGTCACGGTTGTCTGCATCCAGGCAACCGTGCGCTGACCCAACGCTGGGCCCTTGTTCAATAATCACAGAGCGGCGTATCTGCGAAATGACAAGGTTGCTATCACTGTTGGTAGATCGCCGTCGAATTATGATCTTCTCAGGACACTAGACAACATTCTTCTTTGCTTCTGAGAACCAACGTGCCTGCATCACCGTGACACCAGTATCAAACTCGTGTTGATAGTGCGTCCACTTTCGTCTACGACTGTACTATCTGCTAACCCAGTGATGCACAAGCACCAAGTCTTCTGAGTGGGCTAGCATCACCTCTGCACTCTCCGAAGTAAGAGAAGCTGGTCATATGCAAGTTGGCGATAAGGAGGACGGCAACCGACGGGAACTTGGAATAATGAAGCTCGAGGCAATGCGGAAACGTGCTGTACTGACTAGGTTCGCAGCCAAGCGCTCCTCGCCGAAGCCACGATGGAAATCCTACATAAAGGATTAGATGAATGACCGTCATTTTCTTCGCTTTCTTGCTGGAGCCCTTCCTCCCGTTTCGTCCTTACGGGCTCCGCTCTTTGGACCACTCAAGTAACATATTGTATTATGTCTGTCATATCAGCTTCTGATTCATCCACTCATCAACCCCGGGTTCGACGAAAGCCCGCTCCAAGCCTAGAGCTGGACGCGCGGTACCCAACTCCAGACCCCCACGATCCGTTCGCTCCCCTCTCCGTCCTTCGAAATCGGACTGCCAGTACGTTGAGCAGTACCGGTGCTCCACTCTCATTTCGGGGAAATTCGACCTCCTGCCTGCCAACACTCCCTTACACCGGCGGTAGATATCCGCCAGACATATACCAAGCATACCTCGACTCAATCTCGGTTACGCCATCCATTTCTTCCGGCAAGAATCTGGGCGTCGTGACGGCATCGTCGTTCACCAGAAGCACGTCCAATATCACACAAGAAAGCGAGCACTCTTATGGGCGAGGCCCCGAGGAAGAGTCACCCTGGCCTCCCCAGTGGCAGGACTGGACGCCTGACACTCGCGAATCACGGCACCCAATTCAGCGGAGACGCTCCCGCTCGGCTATGTCGAGAAAGGAAGCGCGATTGACAGTTCCAATTCCTCCCAGAAACTCTCCTTACGGACACTCTAAACTCCAATCATATGTCCTCGCTAACGCGCGCTCATCTGTTCCCGCGCTTACCAATGAGCCTCAGCCAATCTCCCCAGCTGCCTCCGTCAGCGGAAGCTCACATTCCTTGGTTTCGCGCGTCGATTCGGATATCGCTACTTACCCGATACCGTCCTCCCCGCTTGGGCAGACATCCATTTCTGCTGATGGAGTCCCTGTGGCGTCGTCGAGCAAGGCTAAGAAGCTCTCCCGCCTTCTCCCGAAGAAGCTAGGAAGCCGGCTAGATCTATCGCATCAGTCTACGAACGACCTAACCCTGATCCAGACTAATGCTTCTTACACGTCATTCCCTCATTTATCCATCGACAAGTCGACCAAAGCCAAGCACATCTCTGAAGAGAACACCTTCCACGCTCGTCGCAAGTCCACCACACTCTTCCCGGCAGAGTTGGCTGCTAATCTCCATACTATGGAAGTGTCCAGCCCAATTCGCGATTCAATCACTGGGTACGTTTACGAGCCTTTCACGAACGCTGAGCGACGCGAGACGAGTGATATTGGCAGCGCTTCCTTACAGTCCCACACTTCCTATGGTTCTTATTCTGTCTCCCCCGCTGCTAGGACACCCACTCATACGCGTTCTGCGACGATCACCGATGGTCTTAGCTTCGATTTGGCTTTGAATACCCCGGCGAAACCTGAAAACGCACAATCACCTACGTCCCCTCCACCCCCTTCGTTTGATGAGAATGGAATTCCAACTTACCGGCAGCTCATGGAAGCTGCAGCCTCCTTCGTCGTCGCTGAAAATGGTCTCCGTGTGCCATTTGGCGATCTCTTTCGAGATCAGAAAACCATCGTTATCTTCATCCGACATTTCTGGTATGCCACGGCCCTCTGTACGAAACATAAGGGTACTCACCTAATTGCAGGTGTCCCCTGTGCCAAGACTACCTGTTCTCTGTAGCAGGGAGCGTCAATCCAAAGTTACTCAAAGAGGCGGACGTCAATCTGGTCGTCATTGGCAATGGCTCGTATAACATGATCAAGTCCTACCGACGTAGGTATCCTGTTCATTGTCGTAACAATCTGCTCAATACCGATGCAGAAATCTTCCGAACTCCATTCGCTTTCTATACGGACCCTTCTCTGCGCCTCCACAAACTATTGGGTATGAACTTGCGTATCACGGAACTCAAAGCACAGCGTAAACGAGGGGGCTATGTTCGTCACGGGCCAGTGAGTGGTATCGCCATGGTCTTCAAGAATGCCCTCCGTGTTGGTATGCCCATTTGGGAGAAAGGGGGTGACTTTGCGCAGCTGGGTGGCGAGTTCATTCTTGGTCCTGGGTAAGATCCTTCTTCATGGTGGTTTTATACTCATTGAACGAACTCGTGATAGATTAACCGCCTCCTATGCGCATCGTATGCCCGACGCTCGCTCTCATGCCCCCATTGTGCACGTCCTTGCTGCTGCAGGGGTAGGCCTGCAATGCGAAAAACTATCGCCGGTGATGGAAACCGCAGTGAAGGCGGCCCCAGCTGCCGTCGACGAGGAGCAATGGATGGAGGAGCGTCGGTTGAGCCTAGCCAGGATCCGCGAGCGAAAGGTTGCCCGCCGGATGGGAGTGGCGTTCCCCACTTGTCAAGAGATCGAGGATTCCCAGGTGGTTCTACCCAAGATTGAGCCTCCTGGCAAGCTGACTCGATCAGACAGCATCGAGGAGGAGGAGCAGGAGGAAGAGCGCCAGCAGTCGGCAGCGTCACAGGGCCTGATGCTGATGGGGGATTCCCGCATGAAAACCGAAAGCCAGACGTCAAGCCAGCCTCCCGACTCGGACGAGGGAAGTCAGCCGTCAAGCGTGGCCAATAGTAATGATGGGGAGACGGAGACGTTGTCTGTTGATTCACGCCCGTTGTTTGAGTCGGACTCGGGTTCCGACCGCACGAGAGCTGAAGAGGCTGAGCCTCTTACTTTGCAGGATAAAGTTGTGACGCTGGATCTCGAGGATCCAATCCCAGTTGAGGTTGTAGGTTTGTAGACTGTATGCATGGACCCTTTTTCGGCTGTTCTTTTAAGTATGCATATTTAGTCGGTACCTGTCATGATTCGTACGTTGCTACTGCGTTAATGTGGTTTAGGAGTTAGGCTTATGATGTAGGATGTTCTTTTATGGCTTGAACGACAGGAGTGGATACAGATCAGATCGATCAACAGAGTGAGATACTTTCAGATGCAATCGATGCTAGGTTGATGAATCAACTGTGAAGGTGACCAACGGTGCTTTGTAGAGGCCATAGCATTATGCTGGGTTGTATGGGCTAGAAACCTTTACCCAAAGGTCAAATCGCACTCTTAGCGAGTCCTGCAGTGCGCAATGTTGTGTTACCCCAACAAGGCGACACGTCAATCCATTCCAAGGTACAGTGCAACTAGTCTAGTTGACCATCACGTCCCTCCACCCTCATCCCTACCCTTCCGAAGCGCTCTGCTCCTGCCCTGCTGCCTTGCCCTCCGTCTCGCCCACTTCTCCATGGCATTCCGATATTCCTCCAATTTGAGTATCCCTACCACCTTCCTCGCAGCCTCAACGTCATGGCGTAAATAAAACCCCTTGATAAGCATCTTGAACAACGGCCGAACGTGTCTCTCGAATGAAATAACGTCTTGAACCACAGGAAAATGGAACGACCCCGACGTCTCAACCCATGCGGTGCCAAACAGTGGATGCTGGGCAGAGTAATTTCCAACAGGATACCCACCCCTCACGAGTTGATCGAACAGTCTGCGAAGTCGTGAGGCATCGAAGGCGCTTCGCCAGCCAATCAGGACTTTGACCAAGATGTTGACCGTCACTCGGTCAGGATGGAAGTTGTGGGTCTTGGTCAAGTGCTCCAATAATGCGAGGATTTTGCGGACACGCCTTCCATTACGTGGAGTGGGTCGACATGATACACCATGGAGGAGAATATTCCCTGCGGCAGTGCACCGCTTGGAAGAGAGTGTGGATACTGCACGGGCGAAAATATCCTTGGCTGCGAGTACGCGTCCTGATGCAAGAAGCTCTTGGAGCACGCGTTCAAGTGAGGGACCAACATGGGAACAGCCTCGCAAACGTGAGGATAGTCGAAGTGACGCTGGGCCGCGGAGGGAAGAGGAGGGAAGAACGGTTCGTTTAACTGCCCGAGACATTCTGGCTCGCATTTTGGCTCGATTCAGGAGGAAGCGTAGCGATTGACTAACTCTGGGACAGATGGTTCTGATTGCGGCAATGAGCCTTCCAGCGGCAGCGAATTGCCTGTGCCGTATCAAGGCATCACAAAACTGCGCAAAAAACCGCGGCTGGAAATAGGTTGGTGCCCGCTCCATAATGGACAAAACGACACGAGTCGGCTCGGTTCCGCCACCACGTTGCCCCAGGAAAACAAGGAGTTGTTCAAGATGTCCACGAAGGTGCGCAGGAGGCGGACACGAACTATACCACACACTGAGCTCATTCGTAATGCGAGCCAAGATTCTTGGGGGATATCGAATGCGCGGCTTCGTCATGATGTTGCGAGTTACGGCATGGAGGAGAATCCCCCGATCCTCGGTAGGAAAGCGTCCATCGATAAGAAATCGGACGGCCTCTTTAAGTGTACTGTAACGAGCAAGGGGTAAGGGGAGGGTATGAGTTGGTCCAAAGTCGGTCATATTGTAAAGTGCTCGACACTCGCGGAATAGGGAAGCATTGGTCAACTGGTTCGCTATCTTCAAGAACGACGTCGCAACTGCCCCTGCGAGATCTCGAGGCACATTATTGGTCTTCACAATCGGCAACCAAAGATGGTACAGAGAACGGGTCGTTTCCAGAGCATCTTCCGTAGTGGCAAGATCTTCCGAAAGCGGGTGACGTAGTGCTTTATCCACTGCAGCAAGGCCAAAAATGACTTGCCAGCAAGAGGTAGAGAGAGGGATTGAGTGCTCGGGGGACCTCAAAACTCCATTGGCATGTAGCGTCTCCGATGCATTGAAGATGGAGAAGAAGACCAGGCAAGACCACCGCGCAGTATGTGGATGAGCCGGAGACAAAGCGGGAAAAAGGTGGTCAAACGACATTGCAGATGATAGG
>JBBPJZ010001065.1:0-10466 GCA_038089015.1 Chalciporus aff. trinitensis
CGGTCCGGTTGATATTTACCGGGAGGCGACGTCCCATTCGCGGTGGCAGCGCTACCGTTTGCACCCTCTATGTCATCGAAGGAATTTTGTGGAAGCGACAAGGGGCCGCGCTTCGTCAGTGCAGAACCACCTCGCGATATCCAGACCTCGAAAGCCGTGAGCTGGTCCGCGAAGAACCGGCTAGGTATGTATTGGTATAGCTTCTCAGCCTGAGAACCATTGACACCACGCGGGGTAGGTTGGCCGATACGTCCTCCCCGAGGAGCAATTAGACCCGGGGAGTTTGCTGACGCGTTTGCAGTAGGGTTCTTTGCAAGTAGGTCAGGAAGCTGTCGGAGGCACGTATCGACAGCGAGATCCCACGCAGCCCAGAGTGCATGCGTGTTCGTCGCTGGGAGAGGAGGGTAGGTGTGGGGGGTGCAATGATAGTTCTTCATGATTCGTTCGGCCAAGAGGAAATTACGGAAGAGGGACGCAATAAGGAGGTCGGAGCGATATAAGCGCGTGAAGACATCCCGAGGGAAAGTTGTCCATGCGATTGTGTCCGTGATAGCTGTAAAGATCCAGTTGAGTTCTCCCAAAGGCGTCCTGCGGTCTTTAAGGTCCCCTGGTAGTTGCATTACCATATCTGGGCTGATATTGTTGGGTAGTTGGTGGGTCATGATGAAGTATCGGAGTGCAATATCGATGGGGGAAGTGAGGCAAGATGTGAAGATATCGGCAGGGAGCTCAGGGCACGAGGGTAATTGCTCGTGTGCCAGGCACGCTGCAAGTTGGAGAGAGTTCATGTAAGGCTGCATGCCATCGATGTACCCTCCGCGAGTGGTGAATACCTCCTGATCACGGCGCTCAGCGAAGTTGTTGAAATTCGTGAGAAGGTTACCGGCGGCAGAACAATCCCAGATGTACACTCCTGGTGATCCAAGCCAACTTTGGATTTCCATAAGAGAAACCGGAATGTATTGGGTGTAATTGCGATTGAAACACCACAGCTCTCCGCTTGGCGTGGGCTTGGGCACGCCATGACCGTTGTAATAGAAACAAACGGTCTCATCCTTGGCCTGTTTACGGAGATTCGAGCAAAAGCGACGGAGGTCTTCGTACGAAGGGTCTAGTATAGGTTTGTAGGGGATCTTAAGGCTGAGACCCTCGAACTGGTGTTGGAGATTCGTGCCGATCGCTTCCAGAGCTTTATTTGATGGCATTGTGTGGGGATCAACCCAACATTCAAGGACGGCGCAAGGATTGGTCTTGATAATATCTGGCGGATCTACGTCAATGTTGAGACACAGGACAAGGGCGGCATTCGCGGTCTTGAGCTTCCCAGGAGCAGAACCGCGCCAGGGGAAGAGCTTGGCAGAGTCTGGGGAGTGTGGTGCAGGGTTTCCACAGGTGAGGTGACGTTTGGCGGACCAGTAAGGGATAATTGGTACAGGATCGGGGAGTGTCTCTTCTGACCCATGGCGCCTGCCATTGGGGTGGTCATCTGTGTGTTCGCCACGGCCATCGGTTGTTTGGTTCGAAGATGGATCCGAGGTAGAGTTGGAGCCCCAGCCCCGCTCGGTGACATTATCCGAGCCCATGTCCGACCCGGCTCGCTCTCTGAAGCCAGACATGGAGAGCGAATCAACGCCTAGATGAACGCGTCAAGATCTTAGCGCAAGCCAGTAGATGGAGGTTGAACGGACTCACCCTGCGTGTAGTGTCCGTTTTGCATCTGTACGCGACACGAGCAAGAATCGGCCCAGGTGTATGGTGCAATGCAAGACCTCTTCAACGCCGTCTACGACGAGCAAGCCAGAGACCGATGTGTTGGGATGTGCGCGATGTCCAGTTGCTCGCTGTAGCCCACAGCAAAGCCGGAGTGTGACATCCAAAGTCACGTCTGTCACACTGGGTTAGCACTGCCACATTTACCAGTACTACACCTTGATCAGACTGAGACTGGCCAAGCTGGGCAGCGTCGCGATTTATTCAAATCTTTACTTGTTTTTAGGTCAATTGGGTTTGCGAACATAGACGTGCCATTTGCGAGGAATGTCTGCGGTGGACCCTCCTCTCGGCGCGCTTGTCGAGATCACGAATGGCAAGGGCATCGTACGCTTCTGTGGGACGACCTCCTTCGCGGCAGGCAAATGGGTTGGCATCGAACTCTTCGAGCCAAAGGGAAAGAATGATGGCTCAATCCAAGGAACCGCGTATTTCTCTTGTAAACCTTTGCATGGCGTCTTCATTCGCCCGAGCCAGGTCAAGATCATCGCAGCTGAACTTGAGCCTCCCCAAGTAAACGTGAGTTTCAGTCGTTTCTTCAACGGTGATTGACGGAAATCGCTCACTCTATCAGCGAGCCCAGCCGAGTCTTTCGCGTTCCGTTGTCGGCCATCAGCGTACACCGAGCACTGGTCTCGCCCGAGCCGGGTCAATACGTTCCAACGCTCCTTCCACCGCCCCATCTTCCTCCTCGCGTTCTTCCAGCCCAGCCAAACCCTCGCCATCCTCCTCCATGCTCCCAACACCCGGGATGTCAAGTCCACACATGTCTCGACTCGCACCACCAACCCCCACAAAACGAATTCCGGCACTTTCACTCCAACCACGCAAGCCCTTGGTTCGTCCGTCCTCTGGTGATGGCGCAGCACCGCCAAGTCCTTCTGTTCCTACCCCACTTGCATCAGTCTCGTTTTCTTCATCTCCTCCCCGGGAAGCTGCTATCTTTGCGCCCACACCACGAAATACCATCCCTTCAACCCTTGTTCCACAAGCCCCCCCACCTCAAATCCAGCTACAGTCCTTCCAGCAACCGTCTATACCGGAACCTACATCGTTATTACCACCCGCCCAAATCACGTCATCGCCTTCGCTATCGAATGGGTCACCGAATCTTCCCTCTTCTCTTCCCTCATCCCTTGCCAATGGATCCGGTCATATCCGAACAGCCTCTATAACGAGAGTCCCTTCTTCTCCAATCGCGACGGTACATGCCATCTCAGTTGCAGCCACACTCGCCCTTTCTCATTCATTCCCTCTAGCGCACAGTAGATGATACCGAACTTCAAGAGCTTCGCGCACGGAATCGAGTTCTCGAAGCCAAACGCACAGATGACGCTCGGCACATCCGTGAGCTCGAAACACGCCTTTCAGAAGCAGAATCATTCGTCGCTCTTCGTCCGAAACTTCAAGCCAAACTAAACCAGCTCCAAACGGAACTCATCGCCACCCGACGCGAATTGGCGGACGCGCAGCAACTTGCTCAGCTATCAGATACGAGAGGGATCGATGCACAGGAACAATTGGAGATGGCTATGTTGGACAAAGAGGTTGCGGAAGAGCGAGCGGAACTGGCACAAGCCGAGCTGGATGAGATAAAAGAGAAGCTAGCTCAGGTGGAGGTAGAACTCCAGGTCATGAAAGAGGGCGGTGGTGAGTATGCAAGTGATTCAAGTAACTACAAACGCTGATTCTCGGACAGCACTCGGGGAAGAGGGCGAAGCAAACGTCAAATCCTCATTAGCATACATTCAGCTTGAAAAGCAGAACGAACGACTGAAAGAAGCGCTGATTCGGTGTGTAGTATCAACACTCGTCCGTCGGTGTGGTTGCTCACTTGACTAGCTTCCGAGACATGTCCCAGCAAACTGAACAGGATCAGCGCAGACGTATTGCCGAGATGGAGAAAGACATCACGAGTATTGATGATCTTCAAGGTCTGTCACGCTTTGAAACGCTTATCTCTGCCGTCCCTGACGCAATAACAGGTCAATACGAATCGACACTCATCAAGCTCTCCAACGCCGAAACTCAAATTGACGACCTTAAAGCTCAACTCGATGACGCGCTAGGAGCTGAGGAGATGCTAGTACAACTTACTGAGCGGAACCTCATGCTTGGAGAGAAGATCGAGGAAATGCGCATTACCATTGAGGACTTGGAAGCTCTCAAGGAACTCAACGATGAACTCGAAGAAAATCATATCGAGACTGAGAAGGCTCTCCAAGAGGAAATAGGTCCGTGGAATACCGTTGCGCCATCTATCCTGTAGCGCTGATCTTTTCCTGGAAGACTCCAAGGACTCCCGGATCCGGGAACACCTACAAAAGATTTCAACACTGGAGGATGCCTGCCAAGATCTGGAGAATACGATCGCGCAATTCCGCGAGCTCGTCCTACAGCTACAAAGGTAATGACCTCGTCCTAGACACCATAATCCTCACCACTCTGATCCCCTTAACTCAGTGAACTCGAGTCCCTCCGCACCCAGACTCAGACTGCACAACACGAGTCTGCCACGGCAGCATCGCAGACCGCTGCAATGGTGTCTCTCAATCTCAAGCTCCAGTCGTCTGCCACCAAGAATCAAGCCAAGACTGTCGAACTCGAAGTACGCAAACTTGAGGCGAAAGAAAGCAGGGAATTGCTCTCTATTGTGCAGGTAAGTGTCAAGCCACACCCCTGCGTGATAGGATGTTCACTCAGCGACCACAGCCATACCTGCCACAAGTCTACGTCGAGAGTGACAGCGATGCCACAAGCTGCTACCTCTTCTTCCAGCGGATGGCATACAAGATCGACCTTATCAATACCGTCGTCGGACAGGCTCACGGGCTTCCGGAATCTCTCAACGGGGATGTGTCAGATACCCTTGTTGGTATTTGCGAGGCGCGTTTCACTTCCCTTGGTTCGCTCTTGGTGGCTCATCTGTTATTCTAGATGAGAGGACGTGCTGCAGCTCTAGCAATACTTTGCAAGCGCTTCACAACAATCCTCCGCCGTTGCGATCCAACCTCCTTCCTGAACACTGGCCGCATATACCCTGAGATTGCTCCCATGGAGAAACGTATCGATATGCATATCGATCTCCTCAGACGTGACGAATTCCGTGAAATGGAATTCGTGAGTGATGTCATGAAGTGAGTCCACTGTCTACACCCCAAAGTTGTACTTTCTAACCCGCGTGTACGCCCGTAGGTTGCAAGCGCAATTTGACCATCTTGCTGAAACCTATTTCAGTGGCTTCGAGCAAGATCTGGGTGAACGGGAGTTGGGATACGCACTCTCATTTGACTATGATCTCGACGCGTTCGCTGCTTCGATTGGTCTGACCAAGACGTCGGTCTCTGCTATCCTTCGTGATGAGGATGTTATCCTCGATATGGGTGGATATGATCCTGAAGTTGAATTCGTTGAGCCTCTCCAGAAGCTTCTTGACCAGTGCAAGAGCGCGAAGGTGCTCTCCAAGTGGGTGTTTTACTCGTTCCTTACCATGACCGGAGCTGATGGCGTTGACTACTAGGAAACTTACGAAACGCCTCGAAGATGTTATTCAAGAATCGACGGCACTGAAAACACATCTGGTAGGACAACTCAAGTCGCTCAGCAACGCCGTGCCCGAACTCGTCAACTTTGGTATATCCGTAAGCATGTTCCTATTCATTAGATGATAACATCAGAGACTAAGCTTCAGCATGTCGGCTTTATAGCTCGCTCAACAAGTCATCCCTCACCTCAGCGATGCACGAAGTGCCAAATCCTCCTTCCAGCTCACTTCGGTCCTTTCATTTGCCAAGCAAACGGCCATGTCGACGGTTGCCAAAGATATGCGACCTGGGGCATCTTGTTGGGAGGCGGTGAGTGAGGCCATAGCGCAGCTTGCAGGGGAGTGCAACAAGTTGTTGCCACTGGCGCTTGAACCGGAAAACGTTGTAAAGAGTACGTCCTCTCGTGATCCTGCTGTTTGGTCTCTGGCTCACAGAATGCGTTTTTAGTTACTGGCACAGCACCCTGGGTTGTTCGCATTGATGAGATCCGAGCAAGTACGGCTGTCAACGTCGAGGCGGAGCGTAAAGCCGCCCAGCTACAAGATGAGATTCAAGGTCTCGTTCGTAGTCTTAAAGCCAGAGATCAGACCATTCAGGAGTCGACTGTTAAAATCGAGCTTATGGAACACCGGATGGAAGCCGGCAAGAAACAAGCAGACACGATCGTCGAGCTTGAGAACGAGCTTTCGAAAGCGAGGAAGCAGGAGCGGGCGTATGAAGAAGCTATGGAGCAGTTGCAGGCTGACTTGGATACGCTGGAGCAGGATAATGTCAAACTGAAGACCATGGCTGCACCGGAGAGACAAGGTACGTGACTAGCTGTTCTATTATCGCCAGGGTGCTTCAACATGTGACTTGACTTAGCTGCTGGCAATCAACCTGCCGAATCAGATAACGCTCCTATCGAAGGAAGCGTTGAAACTTCGCATCTGATAGAACAAGTACGTTATCCTCCAATAAACACGGCTCATCACTCATCATCATCATCTCACTCTCCGACGCTCTCACAGATCGAAGCTCTCCGTGGAACGGTCAGATTCCTCCGGACAGAGAACTCGTATCTAAGAGGTCAAGACCTCCTCAAAGAAATCCAATCCCTCCCGCCACTTCTCGAACCGGTCCACCCACCACCGACACCCCCTTTAGCTCCCTCCACGTTGTCCGATTCGGAAGAAGACTCCGAGTTGGACGTGCCGAGTACACCGCCTACGATTCGGTCGTTGGCGACAGAAACGAAGATGCTATACCGAGATGTCATTCGGTTTTCGTCATCACCCCGGGTGGTTGATTTGTCGGTATTACATGCGAAGCGAGCAGAGGGGGAGGGGAAGATGGGGAGAGGGTGGATGCGGAAGAAAGATATGCCGGCTCAACAGGTGTTGGAACGGAAGATGGAGGCGGAGAGGTTGAGTAGACGGGTGAGGGGGTTGTTAGATCGGGCAAGTGCGATATGATTATGTGTTGGGTGTGTGGCGGTTTATTGAGGATCCACTCGAGGTGGAGGTATGATTACGGTATCGTATAGCTTTTCTAAATCCTGCTCATTGTTGTTATACCCCTTTACACATGGATATGAGAATAGAAACTCTACAGGGAGTGTGGTACGGAGAGACCTTTGAGATGGGTCTTGGAGTTCCCTGCCAATGGTCGACCTCGATCATCTATCAGTTCATTTCACCACCATCCGAATCGAGCCCAGCAAGAACGTCATAGGATACGCCACAGGGATCCCGGGCAGATTATGAAGAATATCTTCTCGAGTGACGTCCCGTACTAGGGCGGATAAAGAACTAGTATTCGCGGGAGCGATATAATCCCCACGTCTGGAACAGGACGCTTTGGTTGATGAGCTGGGGGGAACGACTGAGACACAGAACAGCGCTCGTCGCCGGTCTTAAATCCCCCGATTTTTTCGAAGGAGCCTTTGTCCGGTACGTCTAACAGCGACTCTGACGACTCCAGGGAGCATGGCGCGACTCAGTCCGTCGCGATGAAGGCCTGGCAGCAAGAACTTCTCTCCCGGTTCCTGCCCCTCCGCGAACATCGCTGAGCATAATCTCGGCACCAATATTCTCAATCCGGACTCGTTCGAACCGACTATGATTTGCGTGTCGTATTCATCCAACCTTCTACCCGGTAGGGGTTAACACTTTGAAGAGCAACTTCTCGATCATGATATACTTGGTCTGCGAGTTTAATTGGATCAATCGGTTAACAAGAAAGTTTGGAAATAACGCGCTGTTTTATGACTAAGAACAGAACTTCTTCAAAGGTTACGTTGACTCCCGAGTCGGTCGCTTCTATGGCGGCGATGTCCGATTACAAGGACAAGTTAAAAGCTTAGCATGCGAGAAATAAACCCCCTCCCTCTAACCACGGTACTGCGAGGATGGCGACGACGTCTGTTTCACAGGACCACCCTACACCAAAAATATGGTGGAGCAATGCCGTATTCTTCATCTCCGTTCACATTGCAGCCATCGTAGGCGTATATGCTAGGCCGCCGACTCACGTCGCTCGTGCAACGTTGATCATGTCTTTTGTCTTGTGGCAATTGGCAGACTTTGGGTGAGTTGAGGTATGGACCGACCTAGGGCAGGCGGACTCACAGTCAAAACATTAGGATTACCCTTGGTTATCATAGGCTTTATTCGCATCGTGCCTTTCGAGCCACCCTTCCTGTGCGCGTGGTCCTGGTCGCGCTTGGTTCGAGCGCTTTCCAAGGTTCCATCAAGGTGAGTGGAATAATTGTACCCCGGTGGCTCGTTTTATGACAGTTTATTCAGTGGTGGTATGGTCATGTCCAAGCTGCCGCACTAGATCACAGTCACTGATCAGAAACGCAGGTGCCTTCGACATCGTTTGCATCATGTGAGGGCCACTTTACCTTCGTCTTGATCTAATTGAATTCCAAAAGCGCTTTACGGATGACCCCGTTCACGACCCGTGAGCCCCCGTTGTACTGGTAGGAACGTGGAATACTGATCCAGCTATAACCCAAAGTTACGCAGCCACGCGGGGACTCTTTTATTCTCACATGGGATGGATTTTCTTCAAGCCAAGATATGAACGTATCGACTTTGTAGACAGGGAAGACCTTGACAGCGATCCGGGTGAGTGAGAAGTGAAAAGGGATGTCCGCTCTGAACTTGAAGCATAATCAGTTGTTCGTTTCCAGCACAAGTACTATGGTTTGTATGCACGCTGCACCTTACCTGCATGTCCTGACGCCTTGCAGTTCCGATCGCATTCACCTTAGGCTACATCGTTCCAGTCCTCCTAGGATATTCGTGGGGAGATCCTGTAGGCGCATTCATCTACGGCGGATTGGTGACCAGATTAGCTGGTGAGCATGTCGCGAGGAGATGATTCACTAGTCTGACTGTATCAAGTCTGGCACACCACATTCTTGGTTAATTCGTGAGTGACCAAACGCGTGATTCACTCACTCTGTTCAAAAGAAGCGACAGTTTGGCTCATTGGGATGGCCTACAACCATACACCGATGAGAACACTTCCAGGGGTAATTTGGTTCGTCGCTCCATGTCGTCGGATGGGGGGTCAGAAAGTGACGTTCGTATTTAGATACTAGCTGTCCTAACTGGCGGAGAAGGAAATCATAACTTTGTGAGTTACTCTCGTCGACTTTCAAACACGCCCTTACTAATCCATGACTACGCGCAGCATGTGAGCAACATGTCAAGGGAGATCGACAATGAAGCTTACCGGTTCACTAGCACACGTTTCCGCACGACTACAGATCAGGCCCTTCTAGACTGGACTGGGACCCATCGAAATGGATCATCGCAGCTCTCTATTACCTCGGTCTCGTCACCTCTGTTCGGCGTGCGCATCCAGAGGACATTCGCGAAGCGAGACAATACATGCGCCAAAAGGCGCATGGGGGAAACGAGACAGACAACGGGACGGACAAATGTTGGCGTGGCGATGAATGGACTATCGAAGAGGTACTCACTTATTCCACGTCCAACCCGACGAAACGGATCGTGGTCATTGAGGGTTTCGTGGTGGATGTGACTAACTATCTCAAAGAACATGTGAGTAATTACCACTGCGCCTCTGTAACGTTGTGTCTGATGAATATGGAAAGCCGGGAGGTGCAAAAGTACTGCGAGGTTATTGCATTAGGACCAATTCAGATGGACAGTCGTGGAGAGATGCGAGCTGGGCCTTTGACGGCGGGTTGAATAACCATTCCAGAGCAGCGAGGCGAAGGATGTACGAATTGCGCATAGCCAAGTTGAAACCCTGAACGTTCCAGCCCATAAGTACCATTAGATCACTGCCTTGTCACTCTGTTTGTGCATCGAGGGAAGTGTCTTAATGTCAAAGGTCCGTAGCCTGAGCAAACCAGCCAATCGGCAAGTTTGTTTGGCAAGAGCCTCTAATGCAAACAACGCTTGATCTAATCACAGTCAGCAGTCTCGGCTAGCTAGCTATTACCCTACAAAGATCCTCACTCGGAATCTCACAACAACAACGACAACGATACTATGACTGAAAGCTTTGACCTCGAAGAACTCGTCCACCTCGAACAAACGTCCGCAAGCCCTTTCTCTCTCTCTCTCCTCACCCACATCTCTAAACCACATCCCCTTCCCACCTCCCACAGGTTCTATGACACCGGTTACGCCGATGGTTACGCCCACGGTCGTCTACACGGCCTCATCGAAGGTCGTGAACTCGGTCGTGTAAAAGGGTTCGAGATATGGGAAGAAATCGGGTTTTATGAAGGCTTTGCGTTGACATGGCAAGCGATCTATACCCAACGCGGAGAAGAGGATCAGTTGAGTGTACCGAGAGCGCGCGTACGCGCGTGAGGGAGCGTTGGACTGATGCCCAAGATTGTGTATACAGACGAGCGATGCATCATATCAAACATTTGCTGGATCTCATACGCCAGTTCCCGACCGTGAATCCTTCCGCGACACCGACTTCCGGATCAGACGGGGAGGTCGATATATCAAAGGCGCAGCGGCAGATCAGGTCGAGGTATAAGGCGCTCTGCGCGTCCCTCGGCGTTCGTCCGACGTTAAGATCAAGTGGGAACGAGGATACAGCGGAGGACGGCATGGCTGCGTCACAAACTTCGAAACGGACTGTCTGGAGGTTGGAAGACAATGCCAAGCG